>JAJMDY010000049.1:0-94122 GCA_030573885.1 Tetrapisispora pingtungensis (nom. inval.)
TTAAGTTCCTGTCGAAATAGCTTCTAGAATGTTCCAAAAGTAATATTCTCAATTTAGATATAATTAATTGGATTTGTATTTTAATGGAATAGTAACTTCATATTTCTAGAAATCTCCAACAAATATGACCACGACACCCTAATGACACTTCAGTAAAACCCCGTACAAAAGAACCTCAGTTAGAAATACCCAAAACTAAAACTATAAATAGCGACAGTATTTCTTATGTCCAAGATTAGAACTAACTTGAATTAAATATTTATTATTTAGAATTATATATTATTTAATATGTAAAAAGAAGTAAGCTTTTAATGCACGATTACCCCAGATATAAGTTATTCCAAGTACTTATATTAGACCTCGCCCACGAAAAGCAAATAATAGTGACCCCAAACTATTACAGTTTTTTTTAATTCAAAAAATATATATTAGGTTGAAATAAATGACATAGTCGTTAAAAATAACAGTATTATTGTTTTTGTTTGAAAGTTAAAAATAAGAAGTCATTATTCCATTAAGATAAAAATCCAATTAATTATTTCCAAATTTGGAATATTACTCAAAGAACATTTTAGGGACTTTTTGACAGATACTTAATTTATTCAAAAAATGATAGTTTTTAATATGACAGATGTATTTCAAAAAGGTATAAATAGCAAGTATTTTTATCGATTAATCAGAACAAATAAGTTCTAGATTCTCTACATCAATATATTTTATATAATTTTACATAAAGAGGACAAGGAATTATACTGTAATACTATAACCTCTAATATGAATAATAAATTAAATATTAAATCAAACACTACTGCTTCTAAAGCAGAATCTACTTCTACCATCGTCTCCGACTTTCAATAGTTTTTATCAAATTAGAAAGCAAACAGAACACCAAATAATAATTTTATTTGGTATAAAAGATACAAATATTAATTATATCATCCTTTTCATGTGTGACTTATTATATTCATATTTATCGTTATATAAATTGTAATTCACCACTTGTGTCGTGCCAAATTGGAGATTCAAAAATAAAAATATTTGAAAAATGAAATTGAGTAATTCACATGTTTTAGAGTCTATTAATAAATAAAATATTGAAAAATGTAAAATTAACACCTATCAGAATAATTACATACCCTAGGTAACATTATTTTTTATATTTGGTTTTTTAAATTTACATTTTTTTCTCCAACCTTGTTTTTTATGTAAAATTAAATTTTTAATAAATTCTGAAGAACAAAATATTAATTTTTATTTTAAACTATTTTTTATTAAATCAAATAATACCATTATAAAATTTTAATGACTAATTACTCAATTTTTGAAAGATTATGTAGAACAAAATAAAATATAAGCACCTTAGAATTTGATTTTACGCAAATACAACTGTTGATTCAAATTTTATTGTTATAGTGTTGTGCATAATAATCTGGTACCATTTCCAATGCCATTATTATTGCTAAATAATAAAATTTAAACAGAATATTTATTAATATTCACAAATTCATAACTACTTTACATTATAATCGATCATAATTATTTTGTGATGCTGAAATAATTGTTTCCATTTTTAGCGCCAAATACGACCCTTCTGAAAAATAATATTTCGAAATTTTTCCGTAAACTTAAAGATTCGAAAAATTCGGGCTTAGACGGATTAGGAAATTAGTATACATTAAAGTGCATCTCTTTTTTTGTAAAGAATCTTTGCAAAATTCAAGCAATTACAAGAATTTAATCAAGAATTTAACTATGATTACGAAATCTTTGTAATATAATTTTATAATCAATACAACATATATTATTTCCAATAATTTTAATTAAACTATTTAATTGTGTTAGGATTCTTATATACCATACAAACTGCACTCAAAAACGACTTGAAAACCACGTCCATGTACATGGAGAATTACTACATTAATATAAAACAATAGGATGACTAAATTAATTGAAAATAAATATCATAAAGGTACGAGGTTACAAGTGGGATCCCATGAGGTGGTAGTGGAGGACTATATAGCCAGTGGTGGTTTTGCACAAGTTTATACGACAAGAATTATTTTCGGAGATGGAAATATTTCTTCTAAACTAACGTGTCTGAAGAGGGTGATTGTTCCTGACAAATTAAGCTTAAACACATTAAGAGCTGAAGTTGATGCAATGAAAATACTTAAAAACAATGATTACATTATATCATATATTGATTCACATGCAAATAGAACAGGCACATCGAGTAATTCTTATGAAGTTTTATTATTAATGGAATATGGTGCAGGTGGTAGTTTGATTGACTTTATGAATACCCGATTAAGAGAAAGATTAACTGAAAATGAAATAATTGAAATAATAACGAATGTTTCAAAAGGTGTTTATCATATGCATCAACTTCAACCTCCTCTTATCCATAGAGATCTAAAGATTGAAAATGTTTTGTTATCTGGAGATGGGGCATATAAAATTTGTGACTTTGGCTCTGTATCTGGTATTTTGAAACAGCCAAACGACCAAGATGAATTTAGGTTTTTACAAAATGATATATTGAAATTTACAACAGCTCAATATAGATCACCAGAAATGGTTAATTTAACTCTTGGATATCCTATTAATGAAAAGTCAGATATTTGGGCTTTGGGTGTGTTATTGTACAAGTTATGTTATTTTACAACACCATTTGAGCAGGGGGGCACAAAAGCAATAAGTCAAGGTAAATTCACATACCCAGCATACCCCCTATATAGTGATTCTCTGAAAAACATTATTCGAGTATTATTATCTGTCAATCCCCACCAAAGACCAAACATATGTCAATTATTGGAAGAGTTACACAGAATAAAAAATAAAAAATCACCATTACCAAATTTTTATGTGCAAAGAGCAACGTTACTTGCGTCAAAAGTACACACACAAGCACAAAGCATTCCTAACTTAAATTACTCACCTTTATACCATTCTAGTAGTAACATACAAAGCATGTCTCCAGAAGGTTCGCCACCAAAAGCATTATCATTATACGCTAGGGATAATTATCCTTACGAACAAATTGAAACTTTAAAATTGCATAATTTCCACACTAATTCACCGGGAAGAAATTCCCCAGTCGATCCACTTGAATACATTAATAAGAATAACAAACCATTAAATAACTTTGGAAGCTATAATTACGAAATAAAAAATAAACAAAGAATTACTGATCGTAAAGTTACACCTCCTTATGAAATAAGCAGAACTATTATTACCCTTAATAACGATGATTTATCTGATGTAAACAAAATTAATTTACAATTTGAAGAAATGAATATTTTGGATACCAAATCTGAAGGTCAATACAATACTAAACAATATAATAAACAGCCTAATTATTCAAGTACGAATAATATTTACCGTACCAGCACATCGGAATCAAAATCAAGAACATCTTCGATATATTCAAATTCTTCAGTTGATTCAATTTCTAGAAATTCAACCGGCGGAAGTATTCTTAAATCTTTAGGCTCTAAAATAAAATTAAGTACTACAGGCGAAAAAAGATCTGTTTCTCCTATTAAATCTAGACATAATACTGGTGAAAGTATACGTTCTGCTTTCAGTAAAATTCGTCAAGGTTTTTCTTCAAATAATAGCAGAGTAACATCATCAGACGCAACTAATAGGAAAACTGAACAGTTCGAAAGCATTTCAGAGTCATCTGGTAATAAACATAACTACGGAAACATATCAAATATTAGAAAAGACCATGGGCACGTTTCTAGAACATCTTCAGTTTCTCATAAAAATATAAAATCCATGAGAGATAGTTCATTTAATGACCCTGTATTATTAATAACAAGTCAAGAAGCAAAAAACTCTATTAAGGAAAGAGTTCAAGCATTGATGAGGTCAACTGCAGAGACACATGTTACCACAACAGCACATGGTTATGGAAAATACACAGACAGCAGGTCAAACTCAACAAATATTAAAGCAAATATAGATCAATTTAATGATAGCAATATACTTGAAAACAGATATCAAAATACAATAAATAAAAATTCAAAACCAACAGTACCTACAAAACCGTTATTTTTGAAAACTAAGAATAGGAATACTGGATATTTAGTCACAGCTTAACTAGATATAAGTAGATATAAAAAAATACTATACCTTTTTTTTAGTGTATACTACATATTGTTAAAATAATTACGATTGGTAAAAATTAGAATTAATCTTAAATTCAATGGATTGTTTTGTTATTTCCTTTAATAAAGCAAAAACGTATCGTCTTTCTACGGTATAGTATTTTACCATATAACCTTTACCTATGGGTTTATACGATTTCGCCGAGACATCGCATCGCAAAATTTCAATCAAATATCATTATGACAAATTAACTTTGTAGTGGAGAATCTGATCTACAAGTTTAAGGAAATTGATATATACTTATATAACAGTAATAAATGATGAGACATGCTAATTATATAATTTATAAATTTTTATAAATACTTTTTTAGTTAACTTAATCTATGAGGAATTATATTGAAAGAAATAACCTTGATAAAAAAACACATGAGTAATAGTGAAATTTCGTTGATAATTGAAAGTACCCCGGACCAAGCTCAAATTAGTTCCGATGATGACATTTCAGATGACTCCAGTTCCATGATTAGTGATTACAGTAGCGAAGATGAAGATAATAACTTAATTTATTATGAACAAGCTCTGCGTGACATTGCTAAAGGTGACAGATATACTTGTATGATTTGTACCATTGAAATGGATCATACATGTATGATGTACGCCTGTCAGAACTGTTATAGAGTATTTGATTATGATTGCATACAAGAATGGGCAGAAAAATCTGCTTCAAAATCCTTAGATAAAGTTTGGAAATGTCCTAATTGTAGTCACGAAAGCAAACAAGTTCCTTTGAAAAATAGACCAACTTGTTGGTGTGGTAAAATCATCAATCCCGACCCTAATGAAATAAATCCAAACTCATGTGGTCAAACATGTAATGCCAAGACTTGTAGCCACGGATGTAAGAAATTTTGTCATCTAGGCCCTCATGCTGAGTGTAATGTAATTACAACTTTAAAATGTAAGTGTGGGAAACATGAAAAAGATATATTTTGCAACCAATTAAAAAAAATGAATAAAAATGCATCATTCGAATGTAATGATGTTTGTGGCCTACCGTTAGCATGTGGAATACACACTTGCAAAAGAAACTGCCATTCTGGTTTATGTGGTGGTTGTCCAGAAGATATTACGAGTGAACAAATAATTTGCTCTTCTGATACAAAAATTGAAAACTTTAGGTGTTATTGTGGTGAAAGTTTTAAAAATTCTATAAAATGTAAAACTTTATTTTCTAACGTCTCCAAAGTTGCTTCTCAAGATGACGAAGGCAACAAATGGATTGGTGTTTTTTCGTGTAGAAATAAAAGGACAGTATATTATGCCTGTAATAAACATTCATTTGTTGAATCATGTATTGCACCGCCAACAATTTCTAAAAAGAAAATGTGTCCATACACACCTAAATTATTAAAAACTTGTCCTTGCGGTAAATCACAACTAAAAGATTTTACAAAGCCTAGAACGAAATGCACAGATCCAATTCCAACCTGCGAAGAGAGATGTGGTAAAATGTTAAAATGTGGAAAACATACTTGCCCATTTATATGCCATAATGGGCCATGTATGGATCCATGCCTACAAATTGAAATTTCATCATGTTCTTGTTCACAGAAGAAGTTTTTAGTCCCTTGCAGTTTTCAGCAGAAACCGAAATGTACTTTTAAATGTGAATCTTTAATGTCCTGTCGTAGACATCGTTGTCAAAATAAATGTTGCAATGGGAAACCCGAGGCTGATAGGCGTAAAAAAATGTTATTATCAAGAGAAGATTTGAATGATGAATCGTTAGTGGAGGCAGTTCATATATGTCTAAAAGAATGCAATTTGAAACTGTCATGTGGAATTCACGAATGTACACGAAAATGTCACCCCGGAAAGTGCCCCCCATGTTTGGTAAGTGATTCAAACGATTTAGTATGTCCGTGTGGCAAAACAATAATTGAAGCTCCTGTTAGGTGTGGTATTAGATTGCCCCCATGCCAATTTGAATGTATTAAAGTACTAGAAAGATCAAATCCATGTGGTCATAAACTGACATCGCACAATTGCCACCCTGAGACAGAACCTTGTCCTCCTTGTACGGCACCAGTAGAAAGAAGTTGCAAATGCGGGAAGCACTCATCAGTGAAAGCAGTTTGCTTTCAAGAGCATGGATCTTGTGGTGAAATTTGTTTAAAACCATTACAAAGCTGTCACCACAAGTGCCAATACAAATGCCACGAACCTGGTCAGTGTCAAAAAATATGTAAACAAATATGTGGCAAAACAAGAGTCAATTGTGGTCATATTTGTAAAAGTAAATGCCATGGTGAAAAGCCATGCCCTGATGTACCTTGTAACGAAGCAATCAAGGTTAGTTGTAGTTGTGGCAGACGTCAAGAATATATGACTTGTTTAGCAAAATCTGATAGAGCAAGTGCTTTGAATGATACGCTAGATTGTGATGATGATTGTGAAATTTTCAAGAGGCATCTTCAATTAAAAGAAGCATTTGGACTATCAGGTGATTTGGATAACAAAAATACAAACATAGAGGAGATCCAGTTGTTGATGGAACGAGTCAAAACATATGAAGAATTAGGTTTACCTTACCCACAAACATTGGTAAATACATATTCCAGACAAATCAAATGGTGTTCACAGATTGAAGATATCCTTAAAAAATTGGTTTTAGATAAATCAAAAAATAATTTACATTTTAAACCTATGAAGCCAGCACAACGTCATTTCGTAAGAGAACTTGCGACATCATATAATCTTTACTCAGAGTCACAGGATAGAGAACCTAAACGATCTGTATTTATAAAAAAACAAACAACAACTAAAATACCGAACCTTTCTTTATCTGAAGTATTACCACTATGGGAAGGCTTTAAAAGACTTGAAAGAGAAAGAAAAACACAACAATTTGAGTCAATTGCGAATAGGCAATTTATTAATTTTGAGCCTAGGGAAGTTAATGTTAAATCTGAAGTAGGAACAAACTCCTTTTTAATTTCAAATTTAGTCCCAGGAATTAAAATAGAAGACTTAGAAAATCTTTTTGCAAAATATTTAAAACCCACTCTAATTAAAGAAGTAAATTACACAATCTTGCCAGATCATAAGGCTGCTATTATATGTCCCATAAATTATAATGAAATAACAGAAAGTGTACATCAAGATTTAGAAACATTAGTCGGTCATTTTGACTTTATTGGAAAAGAAGCAATGATATGTGATAAAATTGTCTTATGCGATGCAAACGATTATATAAAAAGTACAGCTGATTGTATCCTGGATGCTCCAGCGTCCACAATTGACGATACCAGCGATTCCAAAGAGGTTTTGTAATTTTACTACATTTATTTTATGTATAATTAAAAATTTATAGATTTTTGGTAGTTTATCACTTTAAAAAAGTGTATTCTCGTCGATTTTATATATCCTTATAAACTATTTAAATTCATAAACCTCATTTTCTGCACGAGACAGAATTGCTGCTCTCTGTGTACCAACTATTCGTTCTAAAGATAAAGCATTTAATTTTGAATAAATAGTTCTGACAGTAGAGATATTAATATCAATGTTACCTAAAAATGCATTCTTCCCAATAAATCTGACGACTTCATTATAAAACTCAGGGTTAGTTGGGGGAGCATAAAAAATAATATTTTTAACACCTTTGATTTCATATCTTCTATAATGATGCAATCTTTCAGTGTATAATAATACTTTAACACGACCTTGCTGGAATAAAGATCTGTTAGAATTTAAGTCTCTTTGATCAGAATATTCATTAATATCACCAAAAAGAATGGTAGTTTTTTCTTTCATGTAATTTCTAACTCTGATATAGTCACTGTAATCAGGAATATAAAGCAATATACCGTCTTCATATCCAGTAGACTTCTGTATACTATTCATTACTACACTAACAAAAAATTTGAATCTGAAATCTGGTTCATCTGCAATAGTTCCTCCTACCATATCAAATCTTTGAAAAATTTGTTTTACTTTCAAACCTAACTTACCTAAACTAGAGTCTTCCGGTTTATATTGTACCTTATTTTTCCATCTACCGTTAATATTTCTACATTTACCATTGATCATTGCATTTGCAGTAGGTGAAACATATTTTGTAAATATCATGGTTTGTCTAAATAAACGTGCTTGGTCATTAATGTACCACATTCTTATTCTACTGAAATCTGCATCATGTTGTTCTTTTGGAATTTTATTTAGATGATCAAATATATTCATAATATGCTCCACATTTTGATATTCCATACTATGTAGTTGGTCAAAAATGGTAACTTCAATTGAAGATAAAAAGTCATCTTGCTTTTTCTTTTTGTCAGTATTTTCAGTAATCATATGCAAACCTAAAGGAGAGCAGATAATAATATCAGATTGGTAAAAATTACTGTATAATTTCAATGCTTTTCTAGTGAATTTTAAGCCAAGGACAAAGAAATCGTTTGTGTTACCTTTGAAAATTGATTGGAAAGATTTTGGTTTTGATGATGGTGGCAGAGAATCTTCTAAGAATTGACCTTTGAATTTACCTTTCTTCTCTACTTGATCCAAACCTGATTTTCTAATAATTGTTTCCACAACACTATATGCAGTATCCCTAGTTGGTACAACAATCAATACTTTAGGTCTTGTAAAACCTTGGTCTAAACATTCTGATTCAGTGTTATCTTGCAAACGTTGATTATTCTTTAAAATTTTATCCCTAGTTTTATAAATATGATTTAATACATGTAGTGAATATAAATCTCTGTATTCTTGTTCATCGGAACCATATTTTTCATATTCATGTAAAATATCTGTATATTGGAACATAGGATCAACTAGCGACTTTTGCAAATCAGTCAATTCCTTTTTTGATCCCATCAAATCGTTACTTATTTTAAGTCTATTCTTAATAAAGTACGAATCTAATGATGATTTCTTAATTGGCGTTTCAATTACATTTTGTTCATCATCAACCAAAGATGGTTTGGAATATATGAAAAATTCGTTATTATGGTCTGGCATGTAAATTTTCTTTGAAATATACCTGATACTTTTATTCTCAAACCCTCCATTCATTTTATCGACCTCGGTTTCTGGAATCTTATTGAAATGAATATCGAAAGGATCTGTTTCATCATCTGAATCATCAATTCCTAGCTCCTCATCAATATTTTCATTATCTGAATTATCACTTTCATTTTCTTTCAAACCATTTTCTATCTCCATTGTATCATCTAATTCTGCATCTTTATCATCATCACTTTCACTAAATTTATCATTGGAATCTTTATCTGACTTCTTAACCTTTTGCTTTTTCTTTTCTGGATGCTCAGATTTTAAAATTGTCAGCAATGCACCATATATTTGTTTTTTCTTTTCACTATCTTCTTCTTCTTCCAAATCAGCAACATCTGAGTCGCTACTAGCATCTAATGAAATGGAATCATTATTTTCAGAATCATTTTTCAATGGATCGTTGATGTTTTCTTCATATTTTTTCGTAGCATATTTAGAACGTTTTATAGTTCTCAATTGACTTCTACCTCTCTTTCTAAATTCAGGTTTTCCACTCATTGTGAACCCTGGTTTTTTGTGACTTACTATCTTTAGTTTTGGTTTTCTTTTGCCTTTAGTATAAATTCATTTTATTAATGTTAGTTACAAATTATATGGTAAGAAGTGATGCGATGCGATGAGATGAGCTCTATATTTTATACTACTTAAAATTAATAGAATGAAAAATTTTAAGCGGTCGTTATAAACGATATATAATTACGTTGGTAATATTTAAAATATTAATGTCAACTTGGTTTAAAACAATCCTACATTTATTTAGTTAAACCAACAATTTTATTAAAATAACTATATAATCAATTAAAACAGTAATTAGTTTTGATATATAAACACATACGTTTCAAATTGTAATTGTTAATGCATTGAGTTGAAAAAAATTTGTTAGCTTGAATGATGACTAATCTCAAATAACAAAATAAATCATGAACAAATGCCTATCTGACATAATTCATACCTTGCTTATCTTCCCAGTCTTTTAATGCAGCTTCCCATTCATCATCTTCTGTTAACGGCACTTCTTTATCATTAAATTCACTCTCTTTTCTTAATTGTTTTTCAATCTCTTGTAATTCTTTATCATAGGTTTCTTTATTATCTATCCATCTTTCTTGAATATCAACTGTATTTTCCATCAGTATACCTTGTCTAGTTGCTTCAGCCCATACGGTATCACCACCAACTTCTGAAGAGCCAAATATATAACCATTTGCTTTGTCCACAATACTTTGTAGATGTATCATACTTTGTTTATCATCCACGCATAAAACTTCAAATGAAACTAAATTAAAATCCGTAATCAATTCACTTATTGTTTCAGTCAATTTACTATATCTTTTTCCTAGCACACTATTTGATTCTTTATCAATATAGGGAATTAGATATTCCAATTCTTGTACTTCTGTATAATAATCCAATTTGAATGGTAACTCACCATAAGATTTGATCATATCAATTTTTGAAAAAACATTTATTTGTGGCAGATCCATCATCAGCATTGATCTTAACGCCAATAACACAACTGAAATATATTGTGATGGTGAGGTTAAATAATGACAATCAATCAAATTTACTACACAAAATCTCATGTTTAATTCTTTTTCCAACTTTTTAAAAATTTTAAAAAGTGAAGAATGATGTGTAAACAATTCTACTTGCCCAGGACAATCAAATACCAAGTAAGCTTTTTCCTCTTGCACTAGGGATTTAATTTGTAAAATAAATAAATCCAGTGATTCTTGTAATGATTCAACAGCAAACATCAAACCACCATTCGGACCTAATTCTTGTTCCTGCATAATTTCTTCCAAAGTAATGAAATCTCTAATATCTACAGAACACGGATATGATAATCTATCATTAGCAGGATCCATGTTAATAATCTGAGCATGTCTACCAATGGCATTAAAAAATTGTGAACAACCATTACAATAAGTAGATTTTCCAGAACCTGGTGGACCAATAACAATCTGACCAAATGACATAATATATACTTGGGTTTGTATCTAAAAGCTTCTTTACTTGTCAGATCTAAATTAACTGTACTTAATCATACACAGACACACCCATTCATTAATACATATATTTATACATATTTATAGAAGGTATTTACAGAGTTCACTGTGCTTAATAATTATACATTAATTGCAATTTCACTCTAGTAAGAGGCGATGCCTTACCCGGGATGTCATAAAAGCACACTATCGTCATAGAGATAAGAATAAAGAACTGAATACAGCACCGACTGTAAGCATGAATACAGTTGACAATCTAACATTGACGATGTCCGTTTCCACTGCTTTAGAATGACACAGATTATAATCATTTATGTAAAGGAACGATAGAAATCATCCTGAATGTTTTGATCACATACTTAAACTGCCAGAGATTAATACTTCAACACTTTAAACTTCATAAATATATGGGTTTACCCTACCCAGGGGTCTTACCATAGTTAAGTTTACATTTCTAAACCCAAAATAGAAAAAGCCAAAAAAGAGATAATGTGATTTTTATCACGGGTGGCAAAATAAGAACAATTATTATTACAAGATTTAAGAGATTTAAGAGATTTAAGATATTTAAGATAGTTTAATGTTCTATTTAATGAGCTTCTTTAATTTATTGAATATTTGTTAGTTGCTAACACTTTAAATTCTATAATAGACAATTGTGTTTGTTAATTTGTTTTATTGATTGAGTAAGAATTCCTTTTTTCTCAGAAAGTGTAGTGGGAAATTTGTTGATGAATATAATAATACATTAATACATTAATACATTAATACATTAATACATTAATACATTAATACATTAATACAAGAGTGCACTAACATATTAACAATATTATAATATAATAATGTCATTATCACAAGAGAATATTACTGTTGCACCATTGGTGTTACTATCTGTTT
This sequence comes from Tetrapisispora pingtungensis (nom. inval.), assembly GCA_030573885.1. Taxonomy (NCBI): domain Eukaryota; kingdom Fungi; phylum Ascomycota; class Saccharomycetes; order Saccharomycetales; family Saccharomycetaceae; genus Tetrapisispora; species Tetrapisispora pingtungensis (nom. inval.). The sequence continues at coordinate 12,102 of JAJMDY010000049.1, forward strand.
TAGACCATTTCAAGAGAACCAATACACCTGATAATAAAAGAGTTGTTGGTGTTATATTAGGTAACACAACAAAGTCTACGATCCATGTTACAAACTCATTTGCATTACCATTCGAAGAGGATGAAAAAAATTCTGATGTTTGGTTTTTAGATCACAATTATATTGAAAACATGAACGAAATGTGTAAAAAAATTAATGCAAAGGAAAGAATTATTGGTTGGTACCATAGTGGTCCAAAATTAAGAGCATCTGATTTAAAGATTAATGAAATTTTTAAAAAATATACTTCTTATAACATTTTTAATAGTAATACTGGAGCTTATTCAAATACATCAAATCCATTATTATTAATTGTTGATGTTAAACAAGAGGGTGTTGGCTTGGCAACAAATGCTTATATTGCTGTCGAACAAGTTAAAGATGATGGTAGTTCCACTGAGAAGACTTTTATACATTTACCATGTTCTATCGAAGCGGAAGAAGCTGAAGAAATAGGTGTGGAACATTTATTAAAAGATGTAAGAGATCAAGCTGCAGGTGGTTTATCGATTAGATTAACTTCACAATTAAAATCATTAAAAGGTCTACAAAAAAAATTAAAAGACATTTCAAATTATTTAACAAAAGTAGCAAATAAAGAATTGCCAGTAAATCATACAATTTTAGGAAGACTACAAGATGTATTTAATTTATTGCCAAACCTAGGTACCCCGGATGATGATGAATTAGCTGCTACAACAAACAATAAATCTGAATTAATTAAAAATTCAAATAATTTACAAAAAGCTTTAACCGTAAAGACAAACGATGAACTAATGATCATATATATTAGTAATTTAGTAAGATCAATCATTGCATTCGATAATTTAATTGAAAACAAAATACAGAATCAAAAATTACACGAAAAGTTTTTAGCTTCCTCTATAAAAAAATCAACGGATGACAAAGAAGATAAAGATAATAAAACACATTTAGAAGAAAATAGTAATGAAAATGAAACAACGACTAAATCTGACTCAAATTAATAGATTTTATATGTTTTCTACTATACATATATCTCACATCAATAATCATGTATTATATTTTTAAATAGACTAAGTACCATTAATTTTATAATATTATCTCACAAATATATAAATTCTTCAGTCAATAGGAATTATGCAATAAAGTAAAACTTTAAATGCGATCTATTAAAGGAAAACATTGAAATGTCTTAAAATAATGAGTTTTTGCAGTCAACCCTTAAGTTTCCGGAATCTTGCAGCATAAGAATTACAGCTTAAATTTTTCTTTCGTTCTGAAAAAAACAACAAATGACGATATAAAACAAGAGAGACTCACCAAAAGTAATATTAAATTGTATGATTGATATGTTACTATATTTTTATGGTAACGAGAATGATAGCATTTGTTAAATATTTATTAATTAGTGAATTGATCCTGTAGTACTAGTAAGTTTAAAGTTTTCTCCATATCAATTACTTGAATTAGGTTGGTCATAAGGCATTACTGGTTTTCGGGGATATAATTTTATTGTCACCTACTTTAAGCATGTCATGGAGCGTTCAAATCTCAAGGCAAAAGATACTTATAAACACATCATTAAATATCAATACATTGGTTTCACGGAATGTAAATAAAAGCATAAAACATATTCAATACCGATCGTTAAGTTACAATAAAATTAAGGTTAACTCGGAGAAATTAAATACTGCTCCAGTTGAATTTAGACCAAATATTTTAAATCACAGAGAAGAATCTGATAAAATAGTCAATGCCGCTTTTAAGGCTATAAGATGTACAGATGATGTTTCTGAAAATGGAAATTTAAGTCTTCCATTCAATGTCAAGACTTTAACTAAAGAAGAGTTAACAGATAGGAAATTAAGGCACAGATTAAAGTCTGTGCAGAAACATGATTTAAATTATATCAAAAAAAATATCATTGATCCGTATATTCAATTAACAAAACCAAGATTAACTATGCTTGTAATGTTAAGCGCAATTTGTTCATACGCCTTATCACCTTATTCAGCATCAATGACTCAGTTGGCATGCCTAACAATCGGTACATCTTTATGTTCAGGTGCCGCTAATGCAATAAATATGGGTAGAGAACCTGATTATGATAGACAAATGATACGTACACAAGCTCGTCCTGTTGTTCAAGGTTTAGTGACTCCAAATCAAGCTTTTCAATTTGCAACTGTTATCGGTGTAGCAGGAATTTCGATTTTAAATACTGGTGTAAATGCAACTGTTGCATTTTTAGGATTCTCAAATATTGTTTTGTATTCATGGATATACACATCATTGAAAAGAAAGCATATTATAAATACTTGGGTAGGAGCTTTGGTTGGTGCCATTCCTCCCTTAATGGGCTGGGCAGCTGCAAGTCCATTATCACATCCTGCTGCTTGGTGCTTAGCTGGGCTTTTATACGCATGGCAATTCCCACATTTTAACACCTTGAGCCACAATATTAAAAATGAATATAAAAATGCTGGGTATGTCATGGCAGCATGGAAAAATCCATTATTGAACGCTAGGGTATCACTCAGATATTCCCTGTTAATGTTTCCACTTTGTTTTGGTTTATCATATTTTGGTGTTACTGATTGGTATTATCAAATAGATTCTGCGGTTGCAAATGGATGGATGTCATTTTGGGCTTATAAATTCTATATGCAGCAAAGAATTACATATTCAGCGGAAGTAATGAAGGATAAATTAAAATTTAATAAAAGTATGGCAATTGCAAGTGGATATTCCAGAAAGACATTTTGGGGCAGCATCATCCATCTTCCAGCTGTTTTAATATTAGCGATACTACACAAAAATGGGCGTTGGGATTGGCTGACAGATAATAAGAAAACTGAAGGCATTAATACAAAATTTTTAGAATAGAGAGATTCTTTATTTATTAGAATTTATTCAATATTTCGAAAATTCAAACTTGTATATAATTTATATTCTTGAACTTATATATATTTACATTTCATATTACTCATGTTAATATTTCATACAAAAAAACCATTTCAAAACTAATTTATTTCTAGTTTATTTAATTTTATTTTATTATATTATGGTCTATATACCTTATTCATGTATTAAAATATTAAATATATATACAATATTCTATATGCCTCAATGGTTTAATCAACAACCCAGATAGCATGTATATGTGAACATACTATAAAGCTAGTGACATGATTTGATAGTTTCAAAAATTTGTTTACTATTAACGTTCAAATAATCCATCATCCTCATCATCAAATTCATCATCATCATAATAGTCATCGGTTTCTTCGTCTGATTCGTCTTCATCAGTCGTACTCTCTGCTGCGTTACTACTAGCATCAATATCTGAAATATCGGAACGTGTCAAAACTTCACCCTTTAAAACACTTCTACTGTCAACTATATAATGACCTTCAACATCACAATTAGTTAATTTACTTTTAGTACCAATTTTAGCACCTTCTCCAATAATTACATTTTCTAAAATAACATCATCTTCGATAATAACATTTGGTAGAATTATTGAGCCGACAATACGACAACGTTTACCAATTTTACAACCTTTACCAATTGCAGACATTTTGATATTAGTCTTTTCAAGTATAGAACAATCGGCATCAACAATAGAATCAATACCAATAGCTGAGACGGATTGAGCAGTCTTACCTTGCTTAGTGACACTTTGAGCTTTGATTTTTAAAATGAATCTATTCGCTTCCATAAAAGAATTTAAATTATTAGCTCTGAAGAAAGATGTGACTTCTGGTAAAATAAAAATACCCACTGTACTTCTCTTTTCTTGATGTTGCCAAGAACGTCTTGCTAAATCTCTAAAAACTTTTGCTAGAGATTTATTACAATTTATATTATCTTTTATTATCTTATTCTTTCTTTTGAAAAAACTTGGTTTAATCTCTGTTAAATCGATGTTCATAGACTCATCATCACTATGATTATCCTTGATATCATCAATTTTATCTTCTTTTAATAATTTAACCAAATCGTAAGAACAGTAATAAATAAATGAATTCAATAATTTTGTTGAAACAGTTGCATTTGGATATCTCCATAACATATGATTTCTAATTTGTAAATATTTTGTCTTTGCAACATTATCTTTTGCATATATATCCAACAACACTGGTCTTTCAGCTAAATCATCATTATTTGAATAAACTGTGAAAAACTGTTTACCCATATGTCTTCTATCAGTATTTTCAATTTGATTTTTATAATATACTGACATTGCCAAATTATTATCATCCATATTCAAAAATTGATCATATAAAATTTGTGGTGGTATATCTGTAACAAAATCACAAGGTAATAAAACAAAATCATTTTTAATTTTTGGTAATAATTCTTTTGTTAATTTTTCACCTGTATTATTACATTTTGATGAAATGAAATTTAATTGTTTTGGTTTGTGTAAATGATTAGTATGATAACTTTGATTTAAGGATTTGGATAAAATTTCAAATTGTTTTTCTCTAATTTCTAAATAAGTTTTCAAACCATCTTTAATTTGTTCAATTTCATCAGTTTGTGCAACTATATTAATTTCTTTAAAATTTGCTTGATCACACCAATCAAGAACATATTCAATCATAGGTCTATTTCCGACTGGTAATAAAGCTTTTGGTAGACCTTCATGCTCGAAAGAAGAATCAACAACAGGTGATAAATGATTACCTTTACCACAAAAGATAAAAGCTTGTAAATTCATATTATGTTTGACTTATTGAGTTTAACTAAATCTGCGTATGGTGTTTCTTTTTACCTATACAAACAAAATGTATACATATAAACAATAATTTGGGTTTAGATAAACAAAAATATTTAAAAAGAAATCTGATAATAATAAAATACAATTAATTATTTAATATAAATTATACCCAACTTCCTATTCTACCTCAATCAACTTTGTTGAATAAACTATCATACTGTGCACTAATTACAATTATTCGAAAAATTAGTAGTGTAAATATTCTAATCTGAGCTCTAAATTTTAAACTATTGATAATTACCATACTTAACAAAAAAAACATAGTATTCACATACTAATTGTTATTTTTCCAATACAATTGCTTGCTCATCGGAAAATTTCATTTTTAAAAAGTGCATGAAAAAAGAAAAGAGAAAAACATCAAAATTTTTTTCAAGTTTTTATTAATCACGTGCTTTTCATGTGATTAATAAATTACAATTAATCACATGATATTCACATGATCATAATTGTTTTTCATCTTTAAAGAAAATTTATGAAATCTTCAAGGCAAAAAAAACAAGATTGGGTGGCAAAAAAGGTTTTTAATAATGCTAAGTATATATAAATTAATGTATAAACTGAATTATATAAAATTGAATTGTAACTTAATTATGATCATTTTATAATTGCTATATATCACGGCAAAATCAAAGACTATTCATATAATCATACTCTCTATTCTTTTTAAGGTATATTGTACTATTAACATTACATTATAATTAAAATTTCTAAAAGAATATCAGAAATTAAATATATAAAAAAACAATTACACTATGAGTGAGGAAAACGACCCCCTAATGAGTGCTTTCCAAGATGAAGGCAGCTCTAAAGATGATAATAATGATAATGATAATAATAATAATAATAATACTAATACTAATAACAATGAAGAAAATAACATGGTTGTTGATTCAGAACAACAAGAACAACAACAAGAAAGAGAAATTGAAATGATCGACCCTATTGTAGAAGCTCGCAATAAAGCATTAGGCGATTTCAAGAGAAAATTATTAGAACATAGAAGGTACGATGATCAATTAAAACAAAGACGTCAAAATATTAAAGATTTAGAAAAAACTTTTGATAAAACTGAAGATGACATCAAAGCGTTGCAAAGTATTGGTCAATTAATTGGTGAAGTTATGAAAGACTTATCTGATGAGAAATATATCGTGAAAGCTTCTTCAGGTCCTCGTTATATAGTTGGTGTGAGAAATTCAATTGATAGATCAAAATTAAAAAAAGGTGTAAGAGTTACACTTGATATTACAACTTTAACAATTATGAGAATTTTACCTCGTGAAACAGATCCATTAGTTTATAATATGACAAGTTTTGAACAAGGTGAAATCTCATTTGATGGTATCGGTGGTTTAACAGAACAAATTAGAGAATTAAGAGAAGTTATAGAATTACCATTAAAGAATCCTGAAATATTTCAAAGAGTAGGTATCAAACCCCCAAAAGGTGTTTTATTATATGGACCACCAGGTACTGGTAAAACTTTATTAGCCAAAGCAGTAGCTGCCACAATAGGTGCCAATTTCATTTTCTCACCAGCATCTGGTATCGTTGATAAATATATTGGTGAATCTGCTCGTATTATTAGAGAAATGTTTGCATATGCTAAAGAGCATGAACCTTGTATTATTTTTATGGATGAAGTTGATGCTATTGGTGGTCGTAGATTCAGTGAAGGTACTTCAGCAGATCGTGAAATTCAACGTACTTTAATGGAATTATTAACACAAATGGATGGTTTTGAAAATTTAGGACAAACCAAAATCATTATGGCTACTAATAGACCTGATACATTAGATCCAGCTTTATTGAGACCTGGTAGATTAGATAGAAAAATAGAGATTCCATTACCAAATGAAGCAGGTAGATTGGAAATTTTCAAAATTCATACAGAAAAAGTGAAAAAAATTGGTGAATTTGATTTTGAAGCTGCTGTTAAAATGAGTGATGGTTTCAATGGTGCTGATATTCGTAACTGTGTCACTGAAGCTGGTTTTTTTGCTATTAGAGAAGATCGTGATCATATCATTCCAGAAGATTTAATGAAAGCTGTCAGAAAGGTGGCTGAAGTAAAGAAGTTGGAAGGTTCCCTTGAATATAAAAAATTATAATTCAAATAAGTATTTGAAATAATGGGCATATTTAAATAAAATAATTCTATACGTAAATGTATGATAATTGAATGTTTTTTACATCAAAAGAAGGTAAGCATTAATTAAGAAATTATTGTATATAAAATTTAAAAACAAATGAATTTATTAGTATCTACACGAATATTAGGATGCACCTAATTATTTATAAAGTTATTTACCAGGTTTATAGCTTGTATGTTGCTAAACTTTTTTTGGATAAGTTTAATTCAATTTAATTTGGAATATGATATATTATTGTATTTTGAATATAATAACTTTTACGAAGTTATATCGGACATGTGTTTAAAGATGGCTTCACCAATCTTTTCTTTCTCAACCTCAGTCAATTTAGGTCTTCTATTTTGTGACATAGCCTTTTTATCTTCTAAGAATTTCTTCTTTTCTTCGGTTAATGGCATCTTTGGTGCAACTAATTTACCAATATCTTTAGCTGATAAAGTACCTCTTCTGTACTTAGAGTATGGGTTACGAATAGTTAAAAATGCATTTTGTGGAATTGGATTTTTAACAATTGAATCAACCCAAAAAGTTTGTTCTCGTGCAACATCTGGATTAGTTGCTAAATCACTTGTTGTTTCTTGTTCTTCTGGTTTTGGCCATGGTATAATTAAATCAGAAGATCCTGATACTAGCCTATAAGGTAATATTTTCTTAAAATTTTCATCATAGTATGTACCTTTGAAGACAACATCTCTTACAGCAACTGATTTCACTTGACCTGGATTTTGTGGATCATCTATATCAGCAATTAATTTAATTTCATGCTGTTTCATTGGAATTGGAACATTTAAAATATGAGATTTTTGTCCACCAACCCAAAATTGTTTTGGGACTGGCACTGCTTTGGTTGGCCCATTATCATCTAATATATAACTATTTGATGATTTCTCATGTGATTTAATTACACAGATGGAACCCCTTTTGTAACCCTTTGTGATTACAACACGATCACCAGGTAAGTACTTCCAATCTTTTTCTGTTTTGAATAAGTCAGCTTCTTCAACATATGATTTGTTAATGTTTAAAAATTCTGGAGTTGATTGATTGCTTAACTTTTCAAATTTCTTTTTCATATGAGGTGGAGCTTTTAGTTGGTTCAAAATTCTTGAACTAATTTTAGTTAAATGTTCATATCTTCCTGACATTGCTGTTTATTTAGATTTTTCAACGTAAATAAATTCTATAAACAGATAGCTATAAGATTAATTTTTCTATGTGGATATAATAAGCAGATAGAGGTTGTAAGTATATATATTATCTTTCTTATATAGAATTTTAAATCATACTTGTCATTATAGGTAATTGTTAGGTTTCCTTGGAATTGTTTTTTTTCAAATTCAAAATTATCAGCGAGTCGAAATTATTTTGAAATTGCCCATCTATTCCAGAATGAATGATATTCAAAATTTAATTAAGACACTTCAAGTTGGTATGTACAGATTATCATTCACTAATAAACATAGTAAAATATTCTATAGATACAAATAATATATAATTATGAGTTTATTATTTTTTTATTAGTTAATTTTAGTAATACACTAGCCTTTTATATAAAGTTAGATAGAAATCAGTACTGTTTCGGTAATGTAAATTGTCCACTTAAGAAATCAATAGAGATACATTGATTTTCAATATTTTCACCATCTACCATTTGGTTATGTTATAAAACCAATCTTATAAAGTACTTCAATTCTATTATATTGATATCATTGTTTTAATATTTCTTACAATATATTATTATTTGGAGATGAATACGAAACTCCATTAGCCATTCAATTATCAGTACATATATCAATGAATTCTTGCTCATTAATTTCTCCATCTCCATCCAAATCGAATTCATCAATCATAGCCCTCAGTTCATCATCCGTCATTGTTTCACCCAATTCTTTTGCTACTCGTCTTAGGTTTTTTAAACTAATTTTACCAGTGTTATCATCATCAAATAATCTAAATGCTCTCTTTATTTCATCCAATGGGTCTCTATTAACAATCATTTGCCCAACTACAACGTAAAAATCATTATATTCCATCTTTCTACGACCATCTTGATCATATTGATCAATTAAATCTAATATTTCAGCTTTCGGTAGATCAAAGCCTAAAGCCTTCATAGCAACCTTAGTTTCATGGAAATCTAGATACCCGTCATTATCCATATCAAAAAGTGTAAATGCTTCATATATTTCTTGTTTTTGTTCCTCCAATAGCTGTTCTTGTATCTTACTAGATACAATGTTATTCTTATTCATTTTTATATTAATGCTTAGTTATTTACCTTAAATTTAAAATAGATTTTTGATGCTGTAAATAATAACTACAATAGTTTCAATTTACTGAAAAATTCAATTAACTTGATCTGTTTTTCATTTTTGTAAGCATTTCCAATATAATATAATTAAAGTTTAATTTATTATAAAAATATTGAATCTCTTTAGTATAAATCAGTTTGTTTTTGTTTCACACAATGCTGAAATTAAACTGAAAATTTCGTCGTGCAACATGATTATACAAAAAGGTTTTACCGTCGTCTTTATGTCGGTTAAGGTCAAGAAAGCACCATAGATGTAACTAATATTATTGGCTTCTCCAAACTAATATACAATAATTTTAATACTAGTTTAAATGCTTATACTATAGAAAACTAAAAATGATTGAAAAAGAAAAAGAATAACATTTGTCTATTTTTGAAATCTCTTCATAGCGACTTCTTTTGACGGCCATTTTGGCGCCAACTCTATATCTTTTGAAGGGTATAATAATTCAAAAACTATAAAAATTAGATACTCCACAATACCACATAACATATATAAATGCCTGGCCCAAATACCTTCTCTTGCATGGAACCTTTTAATCATCATTAACCAATTTTTATCTTCTAGAGATTCATTTGAAAAAATATTTGAATAAACATCCATGGTTCTATTTGCGATTAATGACCAATCATACATTTCTCTGATTTCTTCATGAACCTTTTCGCTATCATGTTTACCTTCTTTCAAAATACTAATACCTTTATTCAAGGATTTAACTAATGCTGAAACAGAAGTTTGTTCTGCATATACCATCATATGAGATGGTAGAACCTCAGGTATACCACCCACTGTAGTTGTGACAATCAATAAACCACATGAAGCTGCCTCAACTAAAACAGTTCCAAATGCTTCTGTCAAACTAGCATGTAAATAAATGTCACCACAACACATAACATCTCGTACCTTTTCATGCGGAACTGGTCCTAATAGTGTAACTTTATTTTCTAATCTATTTTTTTCAATCATCTGTTGGAAATCGACGTATTTTGGACCATCACCTGCAATTATAAAATCAACATCATCATGTGATGAACATATCATGGGTATTAAATGGGTCAATAAATCTGCACCTTTATTTGCAAACAATCTATTAATTGTAACTATTGTGAATCCTCTTTTTTTATGCCTTTTTAATTTTTCTTCATTCGATTCCATTGGTTTAAAATCTTTACTGACTACAGCATTTGGTATAACATACATTTTTTCTGGGTTCACTTTTGTTCTCATAATCATATTGTCTTTACAGGTATTGGAAACACAAATGACCCTATCTGTATTGGTCAAGGAAAAAGTTAATAATTTATTCACCCAAATTGATGTAATGTTACCAAAACCATACAAAGAATGATCAGTAAAAACTGTCTTTAATCCCAGTGTATTACCACATAATAATCCCTCCAACGAAAACGTTGTTGCACTACCATGTGTATGTACTATATCTATTTGTTCACGTATAAGAATATTCCTCACCCAAGGAAAAGTTCCAAATACATTTGGAAATGTTGTTTCTCTATGCAATACAAAATATGGAATATAGTAAACTTTTAGACCATTGGTTAGATACCGTATACCTGTTCTGTCTGGACTATAAGCATGTGTGATAATAATTACTGAATTGCCCAGCTTTATTAATTCTTGAGCTAAATGATACATATGGAATTCAACACCACCTAATTGTGGATAAAAAAAATCCGATAACATAGCAATATTGTAACCCATTTTACAACCGTACCTAATTTATAGCTTTTTTTTGTAGAGATATCTAATGAAATTTGTCGATTGTTTTAATTTGATATTACTTAACAATTTAAATCTATTCAAGCTCTAATAAACCTAAAAAAATTATTTTTAAATGCTAGAAATATTATTTAAATCAATTAATTTTCTGTTTTAAAATCTTCATCTATTTAATTCTTGATACTTTAAATTTGCATCTCTAGATGTCTTAAAATTTACGCGGTAATTTTTAATTACTAAGTTGAAGAGAGATTTAACAAATTTAACTTTAATAATCAAGTAAATATAATTAGAGTAAGGTAATTAGATCGGGAGAAGCACATACACACAAACAGATATATATACATATATCATTTATTAACAATTAAAAACATTATAGCATTTAGAAAATTCAGATTTCAAAAGATACGGTAAAATCACATCATTGACTTAAAATTTGTCACATATTCTTTTTAATCATCTTTCAATACAAAATTGTTTTTCAGATATTAATAGACAACCCCAGTTTATCAAATTAATCCATATTTTTGATTATCTCAATTTATTCTTTACAATATAATATACTCATTGAAAATCAATATGGTAGGGAATCATTACGAAAGAGTTCCACACGAAGAAAATGAAGATAACGAAGAATCATTTGCACAAGGAACACACTCTGACGTAGAATACAATAATTTAGTAGATATTAATGATCCACAAGCATCACAAGAAGAACTTCCTCTAGAACCTCCAACTTATGAACAAGGTCCTACTGTAAATAATTTTGATGAAGAAATGCAAATGGAAGATTCACCTTCATTTTTAAGTAACGATCATTTTAAATTTATGGAAACTACTAAACAATTTTATCAAAGTATAAGGCATTATTATAGAACAAATATCAAAGAAAAGATAATTGATCCAATTTATTTAATTTCTGAATTTCTTTCAGAGAAAGTGGATTTTTATTTAAATAAAATTGGTAATCCATTGATTTTAAGAAGATTTTTTTATATTATCTTTATGTCCATAGTATCATTTATTGTGGTTTCAAGTGGTTTACTTCCGAGTAGTAATAAGGAAGCATTGATAGGTATGTTTTCTAACACTCCAGTATTATTACAATATTCTAAGTTGTCTTTAGATTTAGCTAAGCTAGAAAATGATTTGGAATACATAAGTAGTATGCCTCATTCCTCGGGATCCAGAGCCGATGTTGCATTAAAAGATTACATAAAAACTTCGTTCAGACGTAATGGTTTAAAGTCAGTAATCGAATCTGAATACCCGTCATTTTCGAATTATTATAATTCATCTAGCATCACTATATATTCCAAAGATGGTAAAACTATCGATATACCTTTAAATGAACAAAATTGGAATCCATTTTCTTCAAACGGGACTGTAGAACAGGCTGACCTCTTATATGCAAATAAGGGGAGTTTGGCAGATTTAAATAGATTACAAGAAAAAAAATTGATCACTGATAATACAATTCTTATAATGAATTATTCTAAATTGGTATCTGAACAGATTTTAGTTGCACAAAAATATGGTATAAAAGGTGTTTTATTTATATCAGAACAATTGGGAGATAATATGGATTTAGTGCAAGCAAAATCAGTTGCGTTGAGTCAATTTTATACGGGTGATGCGTTGACACCTGGCTGGACAGGTCATGCGATCCAAAATATAGATTTTGGTCGAGCCCCTGTTTTGCCCAAGATTCCTTCTATTCCACTTTCTGCAAAGCAGGCAAAAAAAATAATGGATTTGCTTTCTAATAAAGGTGTGAAATTAGCAGATGATGCACATAGTGGTTTAATTGGTGATGCTAAAATTGATGTTTCAGTTAAGACAACTGTAAGAGAAAGGCACTCGGTATTTAATGTCATTGGTAAAATTGAAGGCAGGGAACAAAATGAGAAAGCCATTATTATTGCAGCTTCAAGAAATTCCTATAACTATGGTACGTCTTACCCAAATTTTGGTACTAGCGTAATGTTAGAACTGGCTCGTATTTTGGAAACTTTCAAGTATAAATTTAATTGGAAACCTTTGAGAAGTATTTATTTTGTATCTTTTGGTGGTTCTGAATTTAATCATTCTGGAGCTGCTGAATTCATGGAACAACGTTTATCACATATAAGAAAAGAAATTTTTTCAGTTATAGATATTTCACAAATTGGTATTATGTCTGATTCTCATAAATTAAATGTCCAAACTCATGCATTATTAAAAACTTTATTTAATGCAAATGAAAATAAATTGAAATTCGATGTTAATATCTCAGATGTTCATCAATTTGGTGACTGGACACCATTCTTGGCAAATGGTATACCTGTTACAGTCATTTCTTCAAACGAAGTCTCTAGTGAGAACCCAATTGTATTCACTAATGAAGATACATTTAATAAATACACCCAATTATTACACAATAATGATAATAAAAACCTTTTGGTAGATTTAGTAACATATTTGATTAATACTATTTTACAATTTGTTGACAATCCATTGATTCAATTTGATATCCGTAATTTCCATAATGAATTAAAATCGCATATTTCTAAGGCAGAATCATTATACGGTAAGAAACTAAATTTCAAAGATTTATCTGCTACATTAAATAAATGGAAACGTATTGCAATTGAACAGGAATCTTGGATTAAAAGTTGGGATAATATAGTTGTACAACATAATAATAATTTAGAACCTTCTTTATTATCAATTCACAGATGGAATTGGAACAAAGTGTTAACTAGAATTTGTCCAACTCAGATTTATGTTGCAGGTATTTACAAAAGACAGTTATATAAAAATGTTTTATTTGGTCCCGCCTTGTGGACAGATGAATTACCTGATGAGGTTGGTTGGATATTTCCTGGTTTACGTGATGCAGTTCAAGAAAATAATTGGGCCGAGGCACAAAATCAATTAGATATCATCACCAAAACATTAGATAAATCGTATATTGATCTAATGGATGGTCGTTCTGAAAACATTTATTCATAAATTTATTAACTTTATTTAATGGACACCAATGATATATGGTAATAAATCATTTATTTATTAAATTTTATAATATAAATTATATAACTAATTGTTTCAATAATTCTATTAGTAATGCCATATGCACTTTCTTAACCTTATTCGGTTTTATTTTTTTGATCATGGGATATAGAAGTTTCGTTTAACGGTTCTCGTTCAGTGGCATCAAAAAGTTAGTTCTTGGAAATTTTTATATTACTTTTTGATATTAGCAATGTAGTATAACATAGCTTAATTCATTAAATTTTGTTAACATTTATGATTAAGTTTTTACGAACCAAGCTTATAAAAATAACAACTGTTGATTCAATAGTTCAGCAAGACAGGTCAATTTGTATATTCAAGTTCACCTACTACACGATATATAAAAAAAAAACATTCGATTTCAATGTCTTTTATTAGTAATTTATTATTTGGTGGTGTTAAAACTAGTGAAGATCCAACTGGTTTATCTGGTACTACCAATTCAAATGTTTTGGACTCTAAAATCCAATCTGAACCAATTGTAGAAGGTAAATTTTTTCCAAGAACTTTGTCAAAATTTAATGGTCATGATGACGAAAAAATATTTATAGCTATCAAGGGTAATGTCTACGATTGCAGTCAAGGTCGCCAATTCTATGGCCCAAGTGGACCATATTCAAATTTTGCTGGTCATGATGCCTCTAGAGGTTTAGCATTAAATTCATTTGATGCTGAAGTTGTTAGGGATTGGGACCAACCTATTGATGATTTATTAAACTTATCGGAAGCAGAAATAAGCGCTCTGGAAGAATGGGAACAACATTTTATTAATAAGTATCCAAAAGTTGGTGTTCTAGTTCCAGAACAAGGTGTTAACGATAAATGATTTGATGATGGCATTTCTTATAAGATAATTATATAAAAAATAGATAATTAAATATTAATTCAATATTTTAGTACATATTTATTTTGAAATAAATTGATGTTAAATAATATATATATTATATAAACACATACATATATACAATTGAAGTGTTCTAATTTTACCTATAATTTTACAAATCATAATGATCCGTTACGAAATAGGATCGAATTTTTAAAAAAAAGAATAAGAAAAAGTGCCTACATCGAATATCTAAGTAGCAACCCTTTAAATTCTTTAAATGCATTGTAATTACTCCTATAATTCATACTATTGTGAAATAAATGCTTCTCTAGGAATTTGAGAAACACTAGATTGAAAACCCTTGAATGCAACATCATAATTCCACCCACTCTGTTCAGCTAGCATGTAAGTGTATTCTAAATTTAATTTTGTATCTAAATGAAGTTTATTCAATAGTTCCAATTGAATGGGAGATAATCTGGATTGAATATCGGCTGGCAACTGTAAAGTAGGAGCTAAGTTAACAGAATTGGCTTGAAGGCTTGGTTGTGACATTTGTGGAATAGGTGGATTACTGATTGTTGTAGAAACTTGTTGTTCTTTAATCCAAGCTGCTCCGACATAAGGTCTAACAGTTAGCATATCAGAAGCAACAACAACTCCATAATTAGTTGGTACCAAAACCCAAACTCTATCAAAAGATTTCTTGGATAATCTTTTATCACCCGATGAATTACTACCATGATTAAATCTTCTTGGGCGACTTTTGTTATTTGTGTTTGTTGGTTTGGCAACTTCTTCAAAAAATCCATGTAATGTAATCATAAAACCATTAATTTGACCATACGAAATAGTTTGCATGGAATATGATTCCGCTTTTTCCTGTAAATGATGCTTTGTCATCGGTAACAAGTTGAAAACTTCAGCAATGGCTTCCTGACCTGTTGCCAATTTTTGTTGAATTGAAGCCTCAGTTGAAATTCTGGTTATATTACGTGATGATTGAAGATAATAACCAAAGGATGGATTCTGATCTGCATCTTTAACACTAGATGGAGGAACAGACGCATCTGAACACATAGAAAATTGTGATTGTGGAGTATATAGTTGTAGCAGCTGAGATCTATCTGTATCCCATAGATTTAAGAAATTTGTAACAAAATCTGTTGATGACGAACCTAATTCATTATTTTCGAAAAAGAAAGGTTGCATTTTGAATGGGAAATTGTATATTGATTCTAATTTTTGAGCATCCCTGACAACAACATTATCTAACATAACTAATTTTGGAAAAATCTTCAACATTTCTGATTTATATGCTCGCTCATTTGCAATTGGGTTATTAGTCATTAAAAGTTCCCTCAGCTCCTTGAATTTATTCTTCCACGCTTCCATACTTTTATATCTTGAAATTTGATTATTGGCTAAACATAGATTTTTCAATTTAGGAAAAGTTTGTGCTAAAGTTGTAATACCATTTATATCTTTTAAATTATTATCTGACAAATTGACACTCTCAATTACAAAATTAGGTTCGGTTGATGCTAATTTCATTAAAGCTGCAAACATTTTTGATTGTGTAGAGATTGTTGTGAATAGACCCTTCTGTACTAATTCAGCATCACTTTGAATATTGCCTAAGTTTAGCATTTTAGATTGTGGATCATATCTTCTGAATAGAAAACCTTTTAACAATTTAACTGTTGGAGAAGAATTATCTGGTCCACCTGAAATTTCAATTTTTAAACTTTTTCCTGCAAACCTAATACCACTAAATTTTTTTAAAGCATCTGCTTCTGATTTATTTGAAACATAACCAATGGCTAAAGTACCTTCAACACGGATATCCTTAACAGCTACACGAGAATGACGACTTAAGAAGTTAGTTAGATCACTAATTGAACCATTTTCCCAATTTGATATGGTCACTTCTACCCTGTTATTCATCATTTCTTGGTTAGCAAGCGCACCAATATTATTGACATTATGAAATCCATTCATTTTATAGTGATTTTTATTTTCGATTATTAACTGGAATACTTATTAAATAAAAACACTAACACTATCTAGAAAAAGTGCAACTTTTTAGATGAAAAGTAGAATATATTTGATTTTAAACCTCGATGGATAGTATTATTTATCGTTCGTCTTATTAACCTTGGAAAAAAGGTAAAAAGAATTATGATAATTTAATATTATATTCGTAATTTAGCTAACAAATTTAATCGCTAATTATATATTTATGCAAGTATTATATAATATTATTGTCCATTTTTAAACATTTTTCACTTAAATTTTTTTTCGAAAACTTTTTTCAGAATTGGTATTTAAAACCGACGGAATTAGATGACGTTAGGGTCACGTGTTTGAAAAATGGACCCTGTTAGAGAGGTTCACGCAGTAAAGATAACAAATATTTCAATGAAACAATTTTAATTAACTGGATGAAATAACTACTGCTAATTATTACGATTTAATTTAAACTTAATTACCAATCATCATACAATTCTAATTGATTTTTTAATTCTGTGATTTTACTGCTGTTCAATTTTTTATGAATTTTTAACCTGTTATAATATACTGGGCAGTCAAATGATACACAATTGTTAGATATATCTGAATTTATGACACTTAAATCATTATTGTACTGAGATGAACAAACTTTGCAGACGGTTAAAATATTTTTGTAATCCTTTTCTGTATCATGGATGGTGTCCAATATTTTCATTGCAATATTCCTTTTATTTTGTAAACAATCATCACAAAAGGTAGATTTCTCATCTACAATCATTTTATGACAATTTAAACATTCTGAGATATTAATCAATTTTCTCAACTGCTGGTTTTCTTCACCAGTCTGAATCTTTTTAAATCGCGGAAGTTCCGATAGCCATTCGTTTACATCAACACCAATTATTCGAAGCAATCTATTTAACGGTGGTACTAATGTTTTTGTAATATAATATTCCGAATCAATTTCGTAAGATGGGTTGGCTAAAAATTCTTTTGGAGAAACACATCTATCTCTTAGTACTTGTCCACTTTGACCTTTAATAACTAAATATGGTACTCTTTCTTTATACTGCGGTTCAGATCTGCGATCTTCTTTCATCTCCCTCATTGCTACTTGAGCTCCAGCTGGTGCAGTTAAGTCACTTTTATACGATCCCAGTTTCACTTCTTTAGCAAAACAAAGTTTCTGGATTGATATATTACCTTTATCTAAGTTAGTAAATATTTTGAATAAATATTTTTTTATTTCACTAAAATCTTTAGTAGTAAAAAGGATCCTAAGAGTTCTCTCGATTACCTCCTGCTGCAAAAGGTGGCCATCTCTTCTGACAGTCTCTATGCCTTTCGCATCAAATTTTGGTTCCTTTTGATCCTCATATTCATATGCAAAACCAACATACCTTTTCTTACTTAAAAGAATACAAGGATGGTAAACTTTCTCAAATTTTAAAATAATAGGATCAGGGTTTCTACGTGAAATTTCTAAAGATAGCTCCCTACCAATTGCAAATGCCTCAGTTTTAGTTTTACCAGGTAAATATACAAACAAACTATCAGTATCAGCATAAACTACTTTCGCTCCATATTTTTCGGAGCCCTCGATAAAATCAATTGCATTTTGAAGAATTTCTCTTCCTGTTTGAACAATAGCATCTGATAAATCAGAGTTGGGCATTCTACCTGAAAATGAAGCAGATGCATAACCATAGGTAACATTAGCTAACAGTTTTAATGCTAATTGTCTATTATTCATCAACCTTTTAATTTTGCTATTTTGATTTGGAATGTCATTCATGGTTTTTTT
Organism: Tetrapisispora pingtungensis (nom. inval.); assembly: GCA_030573885.1. NCBI lineage: Eukaryota > Fungi > Ascomycota > Saccharomycetes > Saccharomycetales > Saccharomycetaceae > Tetrapisispora > Tetrapisispora pingtungensis (nom. inval.). Next base: position 30,814 of record JAJMDY010000049.1, read on the forward strand.
AACTAAAAATCTGGTGTTTAAAATCTCTTTTAGCATATTAGCTAATGTTGATTTTCTAATCGATTGTTTTAAAAAAACTATACCGTTCGGAGATATATTAATTTCATCTTTTAATAAAGTTAATATATTTTCATCCAAGTCAATAGATGTGACGCCAATTTGGTTATTAGAATTACTCAATTCTTTTACTCTCCCTAACATATTACTATAGCAATAATTATGACCAATTATTATAGAAGGGTATAGTGATTGAAAATCCAATACAATCAAAGGACTTTTATAAAATAAAGACTCTGGTTCCATTACCAAAGGTACACATTCTAATGGTTTTTGGGTGCGTACTTCTTCTTTGCTTGGTGATAATAAAAGAAAATTTTCAGCCTTACATAGTCTAATTAAAACACTTTCGACATTAAATTGTGAACCTCTAAAATATACTGAATAAAAGTCAATGCCTATCAAACGTGCTTGTTCAATCACTCTATCAACATATTCTTGTTTCTTTAACAGTAGTAAATTAGTACGAACCCTATTTACCCAATATAATATTACTGTACGAATTTTAGTAATATCCTTACTTTCCCATAATTCATGCAAGTATTGGGGTGTAAATTTGGGTAAACGTTTCTTTAATACTTTGTAAGATAAGTTTTCAATCGTATATTGTGTCAAATTTACTTCTGATCTCATACAACGCCAAATGTTTAAAACATGTCTACCAGTAACAAAAATTTTTGAAGTATGTGACGACCCCCATTTACTTTTTCTTTGGTTTCCAGTAAATTTATTTACTCTACTTAACTCACTCAATAGATCATATTTACAAATTACTGAACATCTTTGAGCTAAATATCCCCATGATGAATTTTGAACTTCAAAACCAGATAAAATATCTGGGTCAAAAAATAATATTAAATCAATTATTGCATCAAACATATCAGATTCTGTCTCATATATCCCAATAGGTAAATGTTGAGCAGCTTTTTCAATTAGATTGTTAAAATTAATTTTGGACTTATCATCAACTATCATTATACCTTCGGTTGATATATCTAAATTAAATGGATATGAATCAGCGTCAATTTTCCATATAATCATTTTAATAGAATCAACTTTTGGGTTCGGAATTTTATTTTCTCTTGCATATGTATGTAGTTCCATTGAAAAGTTTGAAAGAGTTGAATGAACACTTGATTCTTTTTTTCCAAAGGAAATTTCAGTCTCATAAGCTAGTTTTAGTTTACTGGGAACTTGGCTACTAGATTTGAACAAACCTGGCTTTAATTTATTATCTAGATCATTAATTTCTGTTTTCACCTCTTTAAAATTTGGTGGTTTGGGTATATATTTCCAAGAGGATAGTTTCTTAACACCTGATATACTTTGAGGAGAATACTCAATTTCATCAAACTGTAAAGGAATCCGTTGTGACAAATGTGGCGAACAAATCTCAAATCTTCTGTCAGCATAAATATTTGATTGTCGTTTAAGATCGACAGGATTGCTATAATAAGGATCTGTATATTGAATTTTTGGAAACCCATCATCTTCTAATTCTTCCATAATTGAGTGGAATGATATATTTGATGGTTTAAATATAAAACTTTTTTCCATTAAAAGTGGGTTGTCTATAGCCCTATGTTTCAGTTTTAGTGATTTTGAAATTTTTCTTGGTGAATACACTTTATCATTACTTATATTCCTTTTACTGGCCATTGATTGTGTTAAATTAAAATCTATCGAAAAAATATGATCTAAGTTTTTTTTTGATTTACTTCTAAAACGATGATTATCATTTTTGAAATCAATAACTTCGTCATTAGGAATTGCAGCGTTGTTCATCAGTTCCTCATCTTGTCTATCTTCGTTAACAACATCAATCAAATATAACTCATCATAATTATCGACTTCCTCAAGATTGCTTTTATGGGGATCAGATTCATCTTTTCCTTTAAAAATTTGATTATTATCTTTGGTCAAATCACTGGGTAATTTTGGCCATAATTCATCTACCAACTCATGAGGAGATTTTATTTGATTAAAATTTAAATCATTTTTAAGAAATTTTTCAAAATTTATTGGTCTTCCGTTTGGTCTATTTAAATTTTTCTCAATCTTCTCAAGTTTTTCATTCATCTCTTTCAAATTATTCCAATTGTTTGGTAAATTGTGCCTATGTTCAATATTTTCACTTAAATAAGGGTCAAGACCTAATTGTTTTCTTATTGTTTCAATTTCTTTTATTAGATGCCTTGTAGAATTAATGTAACATCTTGAATTGATGTCCAAGTCAAAATTAAGTTTATTGGTAAAATCTTGATGTAGATTAACGAATTCTAAATTATTTCTGTTACAAATGTGCTGTGGTAAAATGTCAATCTCTAAAAGACTATTTGCGACTCTTGGAAATTTACTAGGATTTAATATTTTTTTAACATCATTACTAAAAAATTTATCTAGAAAGTCCTGTAAGTCATTATTATGAAGTAATTTATCCAACTCTAAAATATCATTAAGAATTGGTTTTCGAAAATAACAATTATTTATTTCCAACCAAGAACAACCAAATAAATTGAAGTCAGCACAAAATTGTAAAAAGTATGGAATATGCGATTCAAATATCTTTAACTTTTTTGTAAATAAATTTTTATAACGTATTAAATCAGCTATTCTGTGTATAAAATTTGGTTTCAATAAAGACACTTTGTAAAATAAAGACCATCCAACATGAAAACCGTAAAATTGAGTTGCTTTAACCACTGATATATTTGCAATATATTTCAATTCATGATTATCCTCATTAAACTGTCCTTTATCTTTATCTAAATTTATCCTTGATAATTTTTCTAGTGATAAGTGCAATTGGGAACATTTTTGATTCATTGTTGTTGATGAATCGTAAATAGTGCCATCATATTCAACAAAAAAATATGGAAATATCCCATGCACATGGCAAAGTATTTGGTGGCCAGATGGCAATGACCCATAGATTCTAATAACAGGTATATTTTCATATTGATGAAGAGGCAAGCTTATACCATGGCTTGTGTCCAGTGTAGTATGCTTTGAAGAGTAATGATCATAATTATTTATTTGAATGTTAATATTATCAAAATTTATAATTGTTGTTTCATCTATTGATTTAAAATCGTCAATCTTACTCATGGTATATCATAGTTAAAAGTAAATAAATTCTTGACGAGCTTATTCCACTGTATATTCTTAGTTGGTACTAATATTATGTAACTTTATCTATGTGTAATAATCTGTTTATAAGGATAAAACAAAATGATAACTATTATAAATAGGAGTTTATTTGAATTGTTCTTTATCACATCAATAGTTATTTTATTGTTTTTCTTTAATTATTGTTTAATTTACACATTAATAATATAGTTTAAAAAACAAATACGGTCTTTCTAAATAAAGTCTTAAAATAAATTATTGACTGTAAAGTGAAGTTTGCATTTGTTAATTATTTAAAACGACGTATTTAAAATAACATAAAAATGAAAAAATTCAACTATTTGCACAATTACTATAATTAACTAGGTTGTAGTTTGTTTTATATAGATTTGAAGTTGTCATCAGATGAAATGAATAATCAAAATACAATAGTATACATAAGATGTAAAGGTAAACGACCAGAAGGTTTAACCACGAAAGAATGTTTTTTTGAGTGGGATTCAAAGAAAGATGAGCAACTTTGGAATGTATTAGCATCAAAAGAAATTGAGTCTCAAGACTTTGAAATAAACTGGAAACAATTAACTGATATATTTGTTGATGTCCCAGAAAATTATATAAAACAACGAACATATTCACTAATTTCAAGTAAATTAAAGAAATTAGACCATCTGAAAAAGAAAGTTAATAAAATAATTGATTCTAAAGGTTTAGATATTGAAGCTCTAGAAACTGAAAGAGCAGAGTTAAGGTTGAATCAAAATTTATATAGTAACCTCCATTTATCAAATTTTCAAAATGCTGATAATGATGAACTAGATAATATAACAAGGGATACTGCTGAAAAGTTAAAATTAGAAGATAATGATTATAAAAATGAAAAAGATTATAATTATGATGAAGTGATAAATAAGTTACAAGCCTCGAAAATATTGCAAAATAAATTTCCCTTTAAACTTAAATATGAGAGTAGATTGAATCGCAGTGGGAGTGCGTTTGATGATAATAATGACATGTCATCTAGTTTAAGTGTGAGTGCATCAGCATTGGAGGAAGCATTATTAGAGAGGATGCCATCTAATTCAAATGAAACATAAACGTACATCATCATTTAAATAAAAAAGTTTCCATACAATGAATTGGTATCATAACATGAACATTATTTAACGTTATGTTCAGTACATATATATATATATATGTGTGTGTATGTGGGTATATATATGTAGCTTCTCTCTATCATAATAATTAAATATTCATTTCGCATTCACTATTCTTGATATATATAATCATATGACACTTATTTAACTTAATTCTAATTCTTATTGCTTCATTCATTTTGAAGATTAACTATTTGACTTATCCCATCGGAGAAGATTTAAAAGCATCTCAAAATTATGAAATAATATGATAAATACTTTTAAAATTGTTTTGAAATTCAAATACATATTAAAAGGAGGTATATGAAAATAAGTATTTAAAGATTTATAGAAATTGATAAGCATCTTAAATTTTTGTTTAAATAACTAAATTATAAAATCGTTGAACGAACATTATAATTATTTTAGCGCTAGCCAACATTATTCAAGGATACTGAGATGTCAAATTTTAATTTTATCACCCCAAAAAGCTTTATCAATTTATTAAAAACAGAAACAACACACAGAGTCATCCCAGTTGATGCAACCTGGTTTTTGCCAATTTTTAAAAGAAGTGGTAAGCAAGAATTTTTAGATATTGAAAGAATTCCAGGTGCAATTCATTTTGACATTGACACAATTAAGGATCCAAATTCTGTTTATCCACATATGGCTCCTGATTTAGAAACTTTCAATAAATCGATGAGCAAACTTGGTATTAAAAGAGATGATATTTTAGTTGTGTATGATAGAATTGGGAATTTTAGTTCACCAAGATGTGCATGGACATTAGCATTATTTGGACATCCTGCTGTTTATTTATTGAATAATTTTAATCTATATAAAAAAGAGGGTTATCCATTAGACACAACAAAGATTACTGAATATTCTCAATATTCTGAAACAGAATACAAATCAGATTTTAATTTTAGTAAGGATGAAGTTATGTCATTTGAAGAAGTATTAGAATTGGTTAAATCAAACCAATTAAAAGATAAGTTCAATGCGTATGATGCAAGAGCATTGAATAGATTCGAAGGTAAAGCACCAGAGCCAAGACCAGATATTCCATCTGGCCATATCCCTGGTTTTCAACCTTTACCATTCACTACAATTTTAGAAGGTGAAATGGGTACATACCCATCCACTCAAGAAGAAATGGAACGAAAAGTGGAAAAAGCAATGAAGGAAGTTGACTCTACATATGATCCAAAAAAAGCAACTATAGTTATGTGTGGTACTGGTGTCACTGGTATTATTATCAAAACTGCATTAGAGAAATCAGGAATTAAAAACATTAAATGTTACGATGGATCTTGGACTGAATGGGCATTGAGAACCGACAAAAAAATTATTGCTAACAACAGAGATTGAAATTAAATGAAATTAAAATTTATTAAAACGATAAACAGTATGTGAACAGGGATAAACATTACGTAATTTTGCTAGCCAGAATGGATTCTAGAAAGCACTTTATATTATATCATGAAAATTCTCGAATATATATCGTTTTCTATTATAACACATAATACTTTATAACACATAATACTTTATAACACATAAAACTTTATACATTATAAAAGGCACATTGATCATATATCTTTATTACGTAATTAACTTAATATGGTAAAAAATAAAAAGATATTGTTTGACCTTGCCTAATTTTATGTTTTAAGTAATTAAATTGGGTGCTTTCTTAACTTTGGACTACAAATTGCCGATGGGCTTAAAAGATTCAAATTTCAAATTGAAATTAAATAAAATAAAAACTGAATTTATATTTTAACATTATGCATTTTGTTTTTATTACCAAATAATGTATATATATCTTAATTTTTGGTAAATATTATATAATGAATAGTTTCAATTGATAAGTTCACTATCCAATATAAAAGATAATTAAAGATGGAAAATTTACCAGGTATTACTGATGTAACAGTGAACCAAGAGATAATAAATGGTGATGATGAAATTCATACTTTAAAGTTAAAAAGAAATGATGAATGGAAAATTGAAGTTAGTTCTGACAGTAAACTTATGATTAAAGTTAAATCAGGAATTGCTGAAATATTTGGTACTGAAATGGCTAATAATAAAGAATATTATTTTCAAAATTTTAAATTTTCATTGCTAGCTATTGAAGATGTAGAATTGGAATGGAGATGCTTTGAGTTACTCGAAAATAATTTGAAAATAGTAGAAAATACAACAGCAAAATATGTTTACAATTTGCATTTTGCATTAGAAAAATTAAGAGCCACCAATTTTGATGGACCAAAAATTATGATTGTCGGTAATTCAAGTTCAGGTAAAACATCATTAGCAAGAACATTATGTTCTTATGCTATAAAATATAAAAACTATCAACCGTTGTTTGTCAATTTAAATCCGGCAGAAGGTATATTTACTGTACCAGGTACAGTTAGTGCCACTCCAATATCAGACCTTCTTGATTTACAATCTCCAAGATGGGGTCAAAGTATGACTAGTGGTGCGACTGAATTACATAATAAGCAACCTTTCGTTAAAAATTTTGGATTAGAATATATTAAAGAAAATAATGAATATTACAAGATTGTTGTTTCCCAGTTAGCAGAGATTGTAATGAGTAGAATTCAAAATGATTCTTTGATTCACAGATCTGGTTGTATAATTGACACGCCTTCATTAGAGGACTTAGAAGATGATTATTCCGAGTTATTAGTTGCATTTAATAAATTTAAAGTTAATTATATCATATATTTAGGAGAGGAAGATGATGAAAATTTTTCTAAAATCAAAAAGTTATTTCCTGAATCATTTGAAAAACATATTCTAAGAATGCCGGTATTAAGTGGTGTAATTAAAACAGATGATATATATAAAAGATCTTTACAAAGATCGGCGATAAGAGAATATTTTTATGGAACATTTAATACAGTATTAAGCCCGTATACTATTGGTATAGATTTTGATGACTTAACTATATGGAAACCAAAAAATATGTTGGTAGACTTTGAAAATAATAGCCATACTTTACCTGAACAATTTTCGAAAGTCGAAATAAATGCAAGTAATTTACAACACTCATTGGTAACATTAACGTATGCAAGTCGTAAAGATAATGAAATTGAGGTACAAAAATCTTCCGTATTAGGATTCGGTTTAGTGACAGAAGTTAACGAAAAGAGGCATAAAATCCGTATATTGTTGCCAGTACCAGGTAGATTGCCAAACAAATCAATTGTATTAACATCTTATAAATATTTAGAATAAATAATTTCTTTAAATAAACAATATATATCAAAAATCAATTATTGTTTATCTTTTGTTAACCACATTCAACTTTTGAAAACTGAACGTTTTTCATTTTTTGAATGCGAGGCTACAAATTAGGGCTTTAAAGAATTTTGTAAACATCAAATATATCAAAATGATGTGAAACAATGAAAAGAGTTGTATTGCATTCCTAAGGCTCTAAAAATACAATTTTTGAATTTACTTAAGTTTTGATATTATCTATTTCAAAAACACAGAGTTACTCAAATATTCTTTGCGTTTATATTGTACTAAAGTGTTTGCGTTTGTCAACCAAGGCATATAAAAACATTGGAAAGTAATTAAAAAATATGATTAAAGAATATAATTCCGACAGTTTAACGAATGATAATTTGATTATAACATCATCAATATCGCCATATGATATTTCGTTATTACTTATAATATTTAGCTATTGTTTTGATGAAGATGACAAAAATAAAATCCATATATTTTTGGAGTTAATTCCATCAACCTTTCAAACAAATGAATATAATCCTATATTGCAAAATAACAAAAGTGTGAATAACATATGTAAGCCTTTGTTTCCCACATTGGAGGCACTATATTTTTATTTTAAAAACAAAGGTGAAGAAACATTTTTCTATAAATTACTTGCGATGTTGGTAGCACTTGAGAATTTTGATTCGATCTCCAATATTATTAAAAAATTTGAGAATGAATGTCTAGTTAAAAATTATAAGGAAGCAAGATTATTAGAGGATTCTAATAAAAATAAGAAAGTTGTAAAATCAAGTTTACTAGGAGTTTATATAACAGATTTTATTTCAAGGTACAACATATGTCAATTTGAAGACAAAGAACTATTGTGGAAAAGTTATCAATATTTTATAGAATCATTCAAAAATTTAAAACATTTCAATGACGACTATCAATTTAGCCCTTATAAAGGTTTTACGTTTTTGGGAAACAATTTTGATAATAAAGATAAAATAATAACGGATTATTTAAATGATATGACCAAGGAAATGCAAGAAACAAATAGCATAGGTGTAATGATATCTGATCATTACTTCCAATCAATTTTAAACAATGAAATATATAATATCTCACAATTTCATAAAATAAATGATAAAGTTGTAAATTTTATTATAAATGAAATCTCACTACAAGATTCCACTAAATTTCCAACAGTCCATTTATTAAAATATTTGCTAGCTCTAGAAAAACGCAGTTATCCTGAGGCCTTATCATCACTTCATAATTATTTTGATTATATGCTTACACAGAATGCAGATAATTATTTTCATACATCGTTGTTAGGATTGGGAACATGCTATGCATTCTTTCATAATTGTGAACTAGCCATAAAATCTTACACAGAAGCGACTAAGGTAGCAAGGGAATATAAAGATAGCTCTATATTAACTCTGATTATGTTATGGATTGTTGATTTTGTACAAATTCATCCAGAACATACCAATCGATTCCAGGTTATGATTAATCAAATTGTTAAATATTTAAAAACTTTGAATGAAAATGAAAATTCTTCTATTTTTAGCAGTGCCTATAAGTTTGAGACATCTTTAAGAATGTCACAAAATGATACATCTATTAATATTTTAGAATCAAGATTTAAGTACTATTCAATATTACTTCAAAGTTGTATTGATGATAATGAGTTGAATCAATTCTATGCTCATTCTTATGAAGTGTGGGATTTCTTTGATGTGGGTGTACTTGCCAAATATTATAAACAAACTTCAAAACTTGGAAGAAATGATTTGGATAATTTTTTATGGAGGTTACTCAATGACAACAAACTTCTTGTAGATAAAGGGTTAAATATTTCTGTAATGTCTAATTCGCCAAATATTACTTATCAGCAAAGTATGAAGATAAAATTAATAAGAGTACGATATTTTACATGGATTAAGGATTTTCAACATGCCCTACAATATATTTTGGAAATTCAGAATACGGCAATGATGGATCCTTACTGGAAAACAATATTTGAAATAGAAAAATGTGATATTTTCTTATCAAGTGGTAATGGAATAAGAATATACCCAACCATCTTGAAGTTGACAGATGAGTTAGTTATTAAAAAAAATCCAAAATTATCAAGCCATTTATATACTTTAATGATGAAATTTTTACTATTTTTCAAGAGCAAGGGATATGCAGAAAAGCTTGCTTACAAAAACTTTTTATCTACTTTTTATTTCGAACAAAACAGTCCTTCACGTTATGCACAAGTTTTTGCTGGCAAAGAAATTTAGCATACTTTTATATAAATAATAAAATAAACGAATAAATGGTGATTATGTTTTGCAACTCATATAATATATATATTACGTTCATGGAATATTATTTAATGCTGTAATCTTTTCTGTTAAACATAGTACAATAGTTTTCATTCAAGCATTTTTTCTCATGTTCTTTGTATTGAATCAAAGGATGTATTGAAGGTCTTCCGTGTGCGCATTTAAAAGGAAATACACATCTCGATAATAACTTTATTATTAACTCACATTCATTTTTGCTTAAAGAGTCTCCAAACATAATTGCAGATCTACAAGCTTTTGTATTAAACGAGTCGATGATAAAATCAGGTAGCAAACTGAATAAATAATTCCACTCAATGTGGTTGTCGCTAGACAACTTATTCTTACTCAATAATTTGACTGAATTTTCTAAGTCTGATACATGCTTTAAAAGAGCAGTTTTGAAATATTCTAAATCTTTGAACTTTTTTGGGAATAAATCCTTTGGTAAAGAAAAAATGTGTAAAATTGATAAACTATTTGATTGATGTTCTAATTCAAAAACAATCCCCCAACGTTGGAATTCCTCTTTGTAATACTCACATAATAAACCTTCGTTTTTGGATAAAATTATTCGAAGATTTTCAATATCTTCGAGTGGAATTTGTTTAGCAATTGCAGCATTGCAATAATCAGAAAGGTATTGCTCTAATTTTATTCGTTCATCACAAGCATGTTGATCAAGTGCAATTAGACTGCATTTGTTTTCATTTTCAATATCCCTCAAAACCGCCAATATAAATTTTTTGTCGATTTGTTTTATTACTTTCAAGCTTCGTAACTGATCTTTATTTATTTTAAGATCTTCAATATTTGAAACAAGTTCTTCATGTTCAACGCAACTATTGTATTTTCTGTTATCCACAAATGAATACTTATTTAAATCTTCCTGATGTGGCTTTTTAAATATATCTTTTGATCTTTGTAGTGTATCTACAGACAGTATTTTTTTTGTGGAATAAGCTGTATTTTGTGACGCATTAGTGATTTTATACCTTCCTAGTAATTCGCTTTTAATAAGCTTGTTACTTTTTATTTTTGAATTCAAAAATAAATTAGTTGAATGACTTCCAAAATCCAATTGATTACGCTCCAGTGGATCATTTACTAATTCTGGAGAGTCCTCTCTACTAAATTTAAAAGTAAAATTACTTGAGGTCCTTAAACTAGAAGTAAAAAATCCTTGTCTTAATAAAAACCTGTTTATGGCTTCATAGATTAATTTTTCAATAATATCTCTTTGAGCCAGCTCATTCACTGTTTTTGATGTGTTCTGAATATAATCGCTTAATTCTAAACCCCCTATTACATTTAAAATTATCAATGGATATTTTGAATATTGTCTCCGTTTCTGACTAGCCTTAGGATCAATATTCATATCGATATTGCCAAAACCAACATTTTGAAACATTATGTCAATAGAGCGAAGAAATGAATTATTAATATAACGTCTTCCATTAACAAAAAAATATCTTCCTGATTTTATAGATAAACATTTTCTTGATATTATTCCATCCAACGTATAATTGCGAAATTTCATGTGTACTTCTTTCATATCAGATTTAGATAATGAAGTGTCGAATATTTTTGAGTAACTTTTGAAATATGATTCTGACTTATTCAAAACAAACTTATCTTTCCTGATGTTGATTACCTCATATTTTTTATCAATATTTATATATGATATTTCACCTGCATGGTTGGTTATATCATATACTGCTATATTCAATTGAGGATTACTAACCAAAACTTGTAAAACATCATCCTTGATTTGGGCTAATATCTTGACTTGATTTTCTTTCATCAACATATTTCTTCTTACTGGGGTGTTGTAAAATAAGTTATTTACAACTACAATAGTTCCAGACTTGTTAATCAAATCAATCTTTTCTCCATTTAATAAGGAAAAATGGTTATTTTCAACTTCATTAGAGAACATAGTGCATGTATTAGTTCCAAAAGATTTCATCCAAATGGAATTATAATTAACCACTTTAGATATAATGGTTGCATTTGCTGCATTATGGATGTTGTAAATAGCTTCTCCTCTATAACCAAATTTCTTATTAGAAACAATGTCTGTTAGTGAAGTAATTTTTGTTGTATAATTTAAATTACCAACATCTTTCAAATCACTTGGTGTTATACCGTCTCCATTATCATGTATATAAATATTTAATTTTTTTAAATCAATAACAATTTTTATTGATGTTGCATTTGCGTCTACTGAATTATGTAATAACTCTCGAAATACAGCAGATAAAGATGTAATATTTTGTTGTGATTTTAATTTAGTTGAGACTTTGGGATCCAACTTTAAAATTCGTGGTTTCATTCCAACATTGATTTACTACCTTTCTAACTTCCTATTTTTGTTTACTTTGTGTATTTATTGGAATTTCAACTCTTTTTAAATATTAAAATATATAGACCTCTAAATACATTTAGTTAAAGTAATGGTTTTAAAAAATCATACCTCGGCGGATAATTTTCAACTTATTTAGCTAGTACAAATTTTAAAACGATAATGTGAGTATTTATTATTACAGATTAAATAAAAATATAAAAATAAGTATATAAATGGTTGTATTTAAGTAAATGTTTTATAAGAAAGATAATCATTCAATTAGTAAATGTCCATCGTTTAAGTATGAGATATGTTGACCTCATCTTGTTATTAGCATATAATAACTCGATTAATTGCTAATTTATAACAAAATCGAATGTTATCGTTATCTTTTAGTTAATAATCTTTTAAGTCAATACAATGTAAAAAGAAATTGAAAATTGAAAATAAAATATTATTTATATCTTAAATCAACGTCATATTTAAAATTTAACGAACCTTATTCATATAGTTTATCTAGTACACAGTTCCGTTGTTACTAATAGTGGAATTATAACTAGTAGAGTTGGAGCCAGAAACAGTTAGAGTCAAATATTCGGTGACTGGTTCTGGAGTAACAGTAACATAACTAGTGATTGGATCAGCAGTGATAGTAACATATTCGGTAACTGGTGCACATGCATCAGCTGTGCTGGTGGTAGTGTTAGAGTAATACCAAGCAGCAGAATTGCTAACTGAACCAGAAGCGTTTGCTTGTTCGTGCAATTCTTTGTTCAAGTTAGCAAGCTCAACAGCGTCTAAAGTGACAGTGACCATCATAGTAGATGTAACAGTGGTGGAGGTGTAGCTTTCGCCGTAAGTAGCGGTAGCGACATTAGAAACACCGGAAACAACAGTAGTGGCAGCAGCAGCGGCAACAGAAGTGGCAGCAACGGCAGCAGCGTTAGCCAAAGTAGAAGAAACAGAGCTCAAAGTGTAGTAAATGGTGTTGAAAAGTGTGTTTGTGATGAAAACAGTAGTAGTAGAGTCGGAATAAGTGCTTGTAACGACATTAGCAACAACTGAATAAGATGGTGATAAAGTGGTGGTGGCAGCAGTGTATTCTTGAGAAGAAACGTCAGCAACGGCAGCATCGGCTGCAACAGCGTTTAATGTGGAATTTGAGTATAAATCCTTAGCGGAGGAGATAGAAACTATTAAAAATAGCAAAGTTAAAAATTTGGATGGCATCTTAGTTTTGGAATTAATTCTGGTTTTTTAAAAGATTGATTTATTATATTATTTCTCGAATTAAAAAAATTGTAAACAAATATGTAATAATGAATGGACGAGACCGTTTTTTTATTGATAAACAAAGTGTGGCTCAGACAGTTTTTTAATTGAAGATATAATTAATATTATTTGGTCAGGATTTTAAAAAATTTAAATTCGATCTTGGTCTCTTAAAAATAGTATAAATAACTTAAATAAAATAACAGAAAAATATTTTGAATAATGCAATAGTTAAAAACGAAAGAAAATTTCCAAAATAAAACGTCAAAAAGTACTTATATCAAAGAAAGTTGGTTGAAGTAATTTTCATTTTTGAAAATAATATCTTCAGTATATATATAATCTTATATCACAAGAACGATGAAGTTTCAATAAAAAAATGTGTTTTTTGGTTTCACGAAATCAGATATAATCTACCAATTATCATAAAATCTTTATTGTTAACAAGTGAAACAGATGTATAAATTCAACAAGTTACAATTGTTACTTAAAATAAAACCAGTATATCATTATTCCTCCAATTGGTTTATAAAATAATTGGCACTGCCTTCACGATTTGAAAGGCTGTTATAGAGAATAGCTAAGACAAATAGTCTTTGTTAAAATAAATATTTACATTTTGCATTATAGTTTGATCCAGTATTATTAAAAAACACGAAAATTTCATGAAACACAACTCGTTTCTCCAGCTTTCTACCAACAGAAACTCGAAATTTTATAAAACATTATGGAACTTTGGTAATTTCAACAGTGAAATTGTTGCCAAAAAAAGAAACGAAAGACTCGAAAAATAAGTTTTTCTTTCAATTCAAATAGATGAAACTGAATGGAGGCGTGTTTTCACAGCAGAGAGTATTCCACACCGCTTCTAAAACTTGTTGAAAATATGACGCCAAAAAAAATGAAAAATTAATGTAAGTACGTGTTTTTCCTTTTATCTTTTCTTTTTTTGCATGTTCAGCCGGAAAATGTTACGTTTGCTAAGAAATCTGGTGAGACTTGGGAAAAAGAAACAAGTTTGGAAGCCAGACACGAAAAGTTACATTGATAGTTGACTTGCGTTAGCCAAACTAACACATACTCAGAGATGACTTCATGCAGATAGCTGTGTTAAAAATTGTCTCACAATATAAGTTTTTGATTCTTTCGAAAGGAAGCACGTACGCTCATGCCTGTATATCATCCACACTTTTCCTTCACCTTCACCAGCCGTCGTCCTATTCAATTCAAATTATATATTCCGAAATGAAACATTTATCTAGGTAATTAATTAAACTACTTGAGCATTATATAATGTGAAGAATTTCTTTACTTCAGTGTGAATACCTTGCATGTAGAAGTCTCTTGACATTCAGTTTAAAAAATATTCGTGTCTAGATTCAGTAAATATTTGAAGCTAATGTTTATTAATTAATAATAACCGTGCGATTATTATATAACAATCCCTTCTTTACTTCTATAAGGTGTTTTCAATCCTGAAACAATATGTCATCTATTTTTAGTTTACATTTATTCTGGTCTACAATAATTTTTGATGTAATTATTTACATGCTAATGAATTATTGTTAAAGTATATATGAAGTTATTCAATTATATATAACTGTATTAGAATATTCAGTTTTGATGATTTTATATTTTTTAAAATTTAATTAAAAAAAATTGTTCTTTCATGATTGTGTTGAATATGTACTATATAGTGTTTCTATGTTATTATGTGCTTCCGTATTTGGAGTTGTTTTTTTGAGAATCAATGTTGAATAATGAAGTGTTTGTAGCAATTAAATTGTCTCTATTTGACAAAGCATCGTCTTCGTCAATTAAATTGTTTTCTGATATGCTTGATTCAAAGTTATGCGCATTTTGTTTGGTTAAATGATCAGTGTGTAATTTGATAATGTTATCTACGCAATAATATTGGAATAGATTTAATACAATCGGACTGACAAACATTACCAAGAATATTTGAAAATTTGGCCACTTATCTGACCATCCTAATAACAAGTTGGCAAACCAATATGCAAAATCTTCAAAATAATATAAGATTAGAAATATTATAAGTTTCATAACTATTAAACTTGTTGTGAAAATATTCAACTGTTTTAAAAATGCAATGAATGATGGTTTTTCAATGCAGTTCCCATTGTTCGTTCTGTCTGCTATGAAATAATTACCACTCTCTATGTTTTTAAAATTATAAAACCTGCATATTTTTTCGAATGATGTGAATATCACCCAAAATATTGGTATACCAATAGTTGTGTCTAATAATAAATTTAAAAAGTAATAATCACATTGATCATCGTCGTCATCATCGCCACTGTTCTCTTCTCCTGTAATTAGTATAGATATAATTTTTGACTTATGTTCTTGAACTACACTAATAAATAAATTTAAAAAATGGACCAATAATGATCCTATCAATTGTTTACTTACATCATAACTCCAGACTATTAGCTTTCGTTTAGGATGCTCATAATTTCTTTTCATCAATAAAGAAGCTATTATCCATATACCCATAGTGATTTGTATTCCTATAGAGACTGGTCCAAGTAATTGGCATGTGTCATCATCGCCAGTTTCACTTGGAATTATCATGTTTTAATTCAATATACTGGATGAATATGTTTGTACCTCTTGATAACTATGTATGACTTTGAGGTAATATTTTAGTTATTTCTATTCTTAAACTTTTCAAAATGTGGTATGTATGAAAGCGATTGTGTTTATAATTGTTTATTTATCTTATTTGATTCACCTTTCTTAGGTAAATGAAAATTAAACGATTTTACTGATTGTGCAAAATTGGTAATCCTTTTTAACTATTTTTATTTTTTGCTGTATCACTTAATGCCCGATTACTTTTAGAAATTCACCGAAAATTCTTCGCCCTAAATTTCTGTAATTAATACACAACAAATTTATCGTCTACTTGATTACCGTAATATTTATAACTGCTAAAAAGTAAAATGTTGCAAAAATTAGGATTATTAACCTGATTATAAAATCTTTCATTATGCATGTTTGTATAAATAAATAAATATATAAATAAATAATATATCATGAATATGTTATTATTAAGTAAACAATAATATAAATACGTACCTCATTAGTAATTTAATATTATTGTTAAATGCAGCAAGTTTTAAGTTTTTTGTAAAGAAAATATTCACTTATTTATTTGAGATTCCCTATTTTTTGTATTGCTCAAAAGGTATAACTTAATAAATCTATTGAAATAATCTTTTTGAGTCTCATCCTGAAAATTCTTCGTTAATTTAAGATATTCTGATAATTCTACATTGTAAATATCTTTAGTTACTGGTGAATCGCTTGTAACTAAAATAGAAGAGAGAATGATGACATACGAAGTTAAAGTATATGGAAATGTGATGTTTAATTGTAAATTTAATAAACACATTTGTAAATCTTTATCCGAATTAAAATTTTGATTACTAGAAATAGTCTCAATCAATGGTAAAAGTTTTCTTAATATGGTAATTTTACTAGTTATTTCTTTTTTCTCTAAATTCGAAATGGCAATCAATAAATCGTATTGTGATGTTCTAAAACATTCGATGAATTCATTAGCATTTATTTTTTCCACTAATTCTGAAATAAACACATTATCTAAAAGAAGATCGGATAACAATGATAATATTTCATAAAAGAATAAGATATCGAGGTTTTCTTCTTCTGTATCTGACTCGATATCTAAACAATCTTCTTCATTCTTCATGGTACTTGATAGTATTCTTAATAAATTACTCAATTTGGTTATTTCAAAAATTTTGAAACTATAGTTGAAAACTGATGTTGTATGTGCAAGATGAATAACTTGTACAGATAATATAGAATTTGAAATATCGTTGTAATAATTATTAATCGAATTGTGAAATTCTTGAATCAATTCAAATTCACAATTCTTGAGTAACTCACTGATTTTATCAATTTCTATGTGTTGAAAATATTGCTTATTTTTATAAACTTTTAATAATTGATTCAAAAATTTTAAAAACCATTTTTTAATCTGGTCACCAATTGAAATATCAATATGCTCATTTGTAAGCCAAGTCAACAAAATGTTTTGAAAACCTGGCATTGTCTTATTTAATTCCAAAATATTGTTACAAATTAAATAACAGAGGTATGGATTATTTTCTGATGTTTTAAATAAACAAACAACCAATAAATAAGCTAATTCAAATTCTTTTTCAATTTTTAAACGTTTTTCCTTTCTATAATTATCAGTATCTCTGATACTTTGTAATGTTTCAAAATTACAATTAGAATTTAAAATATCTTTCTCTAAATCATCTATCTTTAAAATAATATTGTAACATGATCCTAGCATAGTGCTAACCAAAGTGGACTGCTGTAAGAGAAGATGAAATTTTGTATTGTTTACATTATTCAGCAGTATTTTTAATACCAATGTGTTGTTTAAATTTTTGTTCAAATATTCAAAATTAAGAACATCCTCAATTGGTGGTATAGTTTTGTGTTCAATTTCATTTAATTCGGTTATTAATTTTAACATAACATTTGATCCTATTTATGTGGCCTATCTGTGTGATATAATAAATTAAAGGAATTGGCCTTGTCTACCTACGTGAAATTAGGTTTAATTGATAAAAAGGGTAAATATATTGAAATAGAATAATTTTTCAAAATTGAATTAACATACATATATATATTAGTAAAACAAAAGTAATTGAAATCAGTTGAGGTGATAAAATAAAAAGAAATTCCACATTTCTTTTAATTTTAAAATGTCCTAGTTTTTCCTTAACAATAAATTCAAATTTATAATGATTCCATAGCTTTTCTGGGAAATTAGAAACTTAAAATTTGATTAGAGTAAATTTATGACAAAGATTCCTCACTAAATAAATAGAATTCTAAAACACCTCTATGAGAATTAGTGATTAATCTTATTTTTTTTCCAAAAAACAAATGTCTCAATTCATCACTCGTTTAGATGAAATGTCCAAAATTTTATGCATCGTAATTAATAGAACAATTAAAATTGTATTGAAAATGTTAAAAACTATTGAAATTGGAAATGGAGAGAATTTTGGAATTCTAAACCTAAAAATTCTCATTCAAAACTATGTAGCTTCCTCTCGTAAAAGTTCCAAATTTTGTTGTTGTCTGTTTTTTTGAAAAATTCAAACCGCAATGCTTCACATTCCGAATTTTGAAAGATGAACTCTAAAAATTCGATGTAGTAATTTTTTTTCGAAGTATAAATATTATTCATTTAAAAGCATGAGGGAAATTTTTTAATTGTTATAGACAAATATATGGTTCTATGCATTAATAATTGTATAAGTTGATTATATTCTAACATGAATTTAATATCCCTTTTAGCATTTTAAAAAACACTTGGCAGACATTTAAATTTGGGACAAGTCCTCTATATAATTTTTTTTCACTGCTATTGCTTGCTATCTTGCAATTCTCACAAATGTAGATCGCATAAACTATGTATGATAGTTAGAATCGAGAAAAAAGTTTGAAATTTACTCGCTCAATAATGGGTCTAAAAGTCTGTAAATTAAAATTAAGATGTTAGGTTTCTAAAGTTGAATGTCCTTGCACTTTCCAGCACTGAAATAGTTAAATAAAGTGATATTTGTAATTTATTAAATGAATTGATTAAATCTAATATGATTTTCGTCTGGAATTTTGAAACGAAAAAAGTTCATAATAATAGACACATACACTCTATGGGTTATAAGATGATAGCAAATCGACACTTAATAAAGTCTTGAACATATAATAAATTTGTATTTCAAGATAGCAGTTAAATTTAAAGAGTTAAAAGGTTACTAATCGATTGAAATCGATGGTTTTTAAAATTCCATTGATCCCGGAATTTATTTTTGTAAGATTGTCCCTTAAAACTTTTTCTTTTAGTTTTTCAAAATGAAATTTTAAGAGCAACACTTAAAAAAAGCCTTTTCTTACTTTATTACAGTCAGATTTAAAATCAATTATTGTAAATTTATTAAAAAGAATATATTAAATGCAAATTTAGTTATATATACCTATACAAGTCTTAAAAGATAACATCGTTTCATAAACCATCTATACAAATTATTCAATCCTGTTGAAGCATAGATAGGTTTTTGAAGAAAAGATAAAATTAATAATAATATAATACGAATACTAGGTTTAGTATCGTTGTAACGCGAATAAAACGAATTTTGAATCAAATCAATCATCTTTCTTATTTCTATGATTATTAACCATATGCAATAATTTTACAATAGGTTTCTTTCTACCTTTCGATCTATTCATTAGTTTATAAGTCTCTTTCAATAAAGAATCTAATTTTGATTTCTTTTCGTTTTCTTGATCCTTAAAATTTTTCAAACTTTTCTTAGTTGTTGAATCTTTTAAAGTACTATTATTTTTTGGATTTTTAGGACTACCCACTGAATGATTTTGTATATCATGCAACTGAAATGGTTTTAATTCTTTAATGACTTTTGATGGAATATAATCCCATTCATTATAGCTTTCTAAACCAGTAGCTGACATCATCCATGGAGATGGTTCTGCTAATTCATTTAATTTCATTGCAATTTCATAAATAGAATTATTTCCCTCATTATTTGCTGATAAAGAATTATTTAACACACTTCCATTCCTGTTAATAATGAAAATTGGTCTATAACCAGAATATAATGCATTTGTTGTAATTTCCCTTTGAGTCATCGAGGAAGTTTGTGGAACTTTGGGTAACCATGAATAATCCAATCTTTTTTTATTATTTAATTTTTTTTCATAAACATTATTATTAAGACCATTGTTTTTCATTAATATCGTATCCTTTTTATCGTTAACAGCGTTATTTTTTTGATTATCTTTTTTATCATGAGTATTACGTTGATTTTTATTTATTAAATTTTGATTTGTTGAAAAGGTTAATGTTGATTGAAATCTTTTTTGAAAACTTAAGTTTTTTAAAGTCTTTAGACTTCTTGTTTGATAATTAAATTTTTGAAGCATGACTAAAGGATAATATCAAAGCTAAATAAATGAAAACCAAAAAAATTAAAAAAACAGTATTAATTTTTATCAATTATTTTTAGTAATATTTAATATTACTAATACACTAACAACAAAAACTCGAAAAACTTGAGAGCCAAAGTAGCCTTGATAAATACTTTTTATAGTATTATATTTATAACTACTCAATTTTGTTATGAGTATCAAAAATGTATAATAAGAGGAATATATTAACTGAGAAATCTAAAAAGTTGAGAAATTATAACTTAATTGAAGTCATTTATATAATTCTTTTAATATTAGGATTAATATCTTTTATTACTCATTTTTCAAAGTTTAAATTTTCACCGAATCACGGATATCAAAACCAGAAAAAAAAATATGAAAGAGTATGTTGTATTACGCTATAGTCATTTTTGTACTGTCTAAGAAATAAATGATGCTGGAAGTAAGTGACAGTATATATTATTTCAACCAGAATACCAGCTATATAATTCTAAACATTTCTGATTTCTTGATGACAGCAATGGAAAAGTTATAAATGTCTCACTGATCTATTCATTACTGTCATCAAAACGGTCTTCTAATTATACCAAACTGTTCTATACAATATATATATTATATATTTTGTTATTAGTATCATCATATTCATTAAAGTTGTCTTAGTGACGATGGATATAACTATTACTTTATTTAAACAAAGTTTCGCATTTCAAGCTGGTTCACGTGCTTACGGCCTCTGTGTGATTTAAGGTATATAACCCTATTGTACTTCGTAAGATGAAGTTACCAACCCTAATATTGTTGTAGGTGTCTTGGTGACATATTTTTAAAACCCTCAAGTCGTACATAATGATATTATATTGAAAAGAATTTTTACTATGTAATGAAATTTCAAGGTAACTAGAGATGAGATGCGATGAGATAAGATGGTTAGGTTGAGTGCCCTTTATAACGAAGTTCCAGATTAGATATTGATATTTAAATCAAAAGTTAAATAAAAAAATACTCAACGCCTATAAAATATTTCACAATATATTGGGACACTGCACAATTTGATTATGGGTGGTAAACGTTTGGCTAGTAGGAAACTTGATTCTTCTCGTTTTCTGCATATAAAAAAAAGTAAATACAAAAAACAGTATAAAGAACTTAAAAAATTATATGATAATGATGAATTTAAGATTCCAAAAACCAATCCATTTCAAGATAAATCAATGGAAAAGTATTGGAGACATAAGGATAAATTATTTACAAAAATCAATGATAAACTAATTTATATGACACATGAATTATGGTTTAGTGTTACACCTGAACTTATAGCAAAATTTATAGCACAATACATTAGAGCATGCCTACCGAATGCAACAAAAATCTTAGATGTATTTTGTGGCGGAGGTGGTAATACAATACAGTTTGCAAAATTATTTCCAAAAGTTTATGGTATTGATTATTCAATGGAACATCTTTATTGTACATATCAGAATTCAAAGAGTTATAATGTAGAGGATAGAATATTTTTAAAATTTGGTTCATGGACAAAAATCGCTAAAAAGGGAAAATTTAAAGATTTAGGAATTGATTGTATATTCGGCTCCCCTCCTTGGGGTGGTCCATCGTATTTAAAAGCAAAAGAATATGATTTAGAAAATTCTCTTTTACCTGTTGGTTTAACTGAACTCTTAGAAAGTTTTTATTCCGTAAGTAATAATATCATAATGTTTATTCCAAAAAATTCAAATTTGACACAAATTTCAGTTGCAACAAGAAAGGTAATGGGAATTAATGCTAAATGTAAAGTTATACATGTTAAACAAAATGGATTTTCTAAAGGTCTTTTTTGTATATGGGGTGATGCATTGATTAATTATGAAAATGGAGAAAATGAGTTCCATTCTGGCGAAGTTGAAGTGGATGATGAATATAAATCTGAATCTGAAGTGAATCAAAAATTTGATAAAAATCAAGGAAAAGCAAAAAAATACGACCTTAATTACGATATTGATGGTTAGATTTTTTGAAAATATTAAAATAGATTTTCAGTATTTATTTTACGTATATTTTAGCTTTATTGCATATAGAAAAATAAAAGTTATTTAATTAAGTGTAAATTTTATTACAAAAAACAATTATAATAATCACTCACATGCTATGTTATATTGAATCCATCAATATATGCTTTCCTCTTGTTCATTTTTGTTAATCAGATTTGACTCTGTTAATGGTTTTAATGCCCTATCCCTCAATCTCCTTGCACTTTGTAATGCCTCAATCATTTTATCTTTCCGATCTAAAGATTTTTTTAATTCTATAATTTCATTATCTTTATTTTTAAGTATTTCGTATGTATCTTCTTCATTGATACTATCAATCATGGAAATATCACTATTATTTGATGGTATACGATTGCTATATCCACCGCTAGTTGGGCTACTCATACTTATATTACCATAAGACCAATTTTTACTATTTTTCCTTGCTGTTAGCTGATTTTCGAGATTTGTAGTATATGATTTGTATTGCCTAATTTGTGATTCTAAACCTTGAAATTTCATTTCCAATAATGTATCCACACCGTCTGGTAACATTTCAATAATATTTAACATTTGTGTATCTTGTAATTCAATTGTATCTTTATCTAATAACTTTTCACAATGTTCTAATTTGTATTTTAGAACTTTATTTTCACTTTCCAGTAGTGCGTAATTTGGATTCAATATATTATTGTGTTCAATTTCAAGCCTGTTCAACCTATTATTTTTTTCTTTATTCAAAGTGTTATCTAATTCAGTTGCAAAGTATGGTGCTCTAGGTTTCTGGAATGTAATCTTAGATTCAGTCGAGGTTTTGTTATTTAATTGTTCTATTAAACTCTTTTGATCTTCAACCTGTTTCATTAAATTCATTATTAACTTATCCTTTTCGGAATTGTTATTTCCTAAATTATATTTTTTGTTTACATGTAGTGAAACATTTTTTGCCCTCGATGCAAACCTTAAGGTATTTAATGTTTCCGAATTAGTATCATTACCGATATCTACCGTACAAATGGTAGTGATAATACTATTACCACTCAATGCTGGTTGTAACAAACGAGTTAATTTTGAATCACGATATGGAATATGAAAATTACTTGCGTTTGACGATTCAGAATTGATATTTTGATCTTGTGATTTATTTTGAATTGATCCCGAGCTTAACTTCGCTATTACTGTACCCAATGCTAACAATGATTTATTAATATATGAACCTTCTTTTCTTCTTTCTTGTTGAGTTGTTGCTTTTTCCGAACCAGCTAAATCACACAAAGAAAGTGTACTTGTAGTTATTACACCATCTTCTAAATTTGTCGATATTAATCTTATCAATAAAATAGAATGGGATCTTGAACTTCTAGCATTATGTTCCGTTTCACTTATTTTTCTATTTCTATTCCCTATTGTTACCCATTTCATCAATTCATCTTTTGAAGTACATCTATACTCCGATAAACCTACAACTTTTACACCATATTGTGGATCATCTCTTATTCTTAAATCATTTGAGCTATTAATATTACTTCCAAATCTAGGAGGTGTTTGTAGTGTATTTAAGTGGTGCAAGTTTGCGCCATCTGGATTTTTTTCTAATAAATCATATAATTTTTCATTATAAATTTCCATATAAGATACTAAAGTTTCAAACTTTCTTCTGCCAACCAAATTTTCTTCATTGATAGTATGAAAAAGATATGAAATTGATAATGGTATAACACCAATATCTTCATTTGTCCCAGACATGGTATATGTCTTCCCAGAACTAGTAATACCATATGCAAACAAGGTGGCATTGAAACCCATTGTAAGTTTATCGATCAAAGGTTTACATAAGGTAGAATAAATTTCTAAATTTGTTACATATGGATCAAAGATATGATCAAACTGAAATTCTCCAACATCATTATTCACCATCTTATTCTCCTTTTCAATGTTCCAAACTTGTCTTTCACCATATCCAATTGGTTTTGGTCTTATGGCAACTGTAATAGTCCCCGAATAGGATTCATTACTATTATTGGTATTAGTATTCTCCTTAAACAAACGGTTACTTACAGGATAATGATAACGTCCGTCGGAATTTGAAGATATAGACCTAATTGGTGAACTGGATCTAGTTGTTGTGTTGGATGACATACCAAACCTATTACTTTTCCTTAAATTATTGGACGAACCAATCGATCTTAAGGAAGGTGATTTAGGAGGGAACATTGGCTATGAAATATCCTTACTAATAAAAATGTTCAAATTATCTATTTCTGTAGATTTTCTATAATCGTATTATCAATTGCTCTATTTTATAAGATGTTTCATCAAGTTGAATAATAACCCTCGATCCTAACATTTATATACGATGACTAAGAATACAGTTCAACCAGTTTGCCAATATATGAAATGCAAATCAATTATAATACAACACATGTAAATTTCTATTTTCAGTAATACATTAATGATCTATGTGGGTCGATGTGTTTCTTCTGTTGTGAAATTACCGTTTTCGGAATATATCAATTTATCGAACTCCAAAACTGAAAAATTCGAGCCATTTCAAAAAACTTAACTGAATTGCAAACAAATACACGCACCGTTGATTGAAATAATTTAAAATCAGGATCTTTTAAATATTACACATGCCGTTTAAAATTGTTTATGTAAGGCTGTTAAAAATTGTAATTGTGAAACAGGTCCCAAATTTCACAAAGAAGCTGTAATTAATATTGATGGGTTTAAGCTCCAAATAACTTTTCTTTATTTATTATATTATTTTATATATAATTTATAAGAATATCTGAATAAAGGTATAATAGTATTTTTTTTTGTTTTTATTTGATTGAAACACTTTGTCAAATAGTTGAGTTGCAAAATTTTTTAAAATTTTTTTTTGTTATTTTAATTTGTCTTTTTTACAATTATGTTATTATTAATGATGACCAATATCTGAATCCCCACAATACATCATCTTATTTATATGTATTCAAATAAAAGATTGAGTCATTGTAAGCAGAAACAAAACGGACAAAGCATAGAACGATTGAATAAGGTTACAATTAAATAGCTTCTGCTAAACCGACAGCATGATTTTCTAAATCATAAATAGAGTAATACTTTCTCAAGAAAGCATCACCAATGATAGCTAATGGACCAACTGGTTCAGGGAAATCCATTGGAGTAATGGCAGAGATACAAGAACCTGACATTTCTAAAGTATAATCATATGGAGAGATAGTGAAATTATAACCGTTGAAGTTGAAAGTCATATCTGGTAGGGCGTCTCTAGTTTGACAATCAACAGTATATTGGCCCGACCAAGATTTCTTAGCACCGATTTGTGCATTAATAACTTCAGCCAAGCCAGAAGGTAAAGTAATTAAAGAAGTACCTGTGTCAATGGCAGCACCATAACCATCTAATTCAGCAACTTGATCACCTAAAGCGATAGAATCAAATTTAACTTCCCAGTAAGCCTTACGTCTAACTGGTAACCAAGTAATATCTCCTTTAAATTTGGATTCGTCATAACCACCGAAAGTAGCTTCACCACCATTATTTGGATTTTTATTGGCGTCACCTAAATAGAAAGCGAACTTGTTTTCATCGAATAAACCTTGATTAATTGCATTGTAGAAAGGAGGAACAACTTTATTAACCGAGATAGTATCGTAAGCCAAACCCAAAATACCATCGAATTTACCAAAAGCAAAAGCCAAACCTGGTTCACTGGTGGCTTCAGCAAAATCTTGATTCTTAATAATCAAGTCCTCACCAATGATCAAAGTATCTCTTGAGATATAGCCATCCATAGAACCCGAACCGTATTGAATACTGAACTTAGTACCATTCTTTGAATAAGTAGTCGATTCGTCATGGTCATATTTAGAATGTAAATAACAAGCTAAAGAAGTACAATCTTTCGAAGGAATCCATAGATTAGAAGAACCTGTATCCAAAATAACTTTAAAATTTTGTTTTGGAGTTCCTAAAGAAATATCGGTATAGTATTGAGCGTTTAGATAATTAGATAGCGGAACCTTGTGAGAGTTTTGCATGAAAGTAGTTTGCGAATCATCATTAGTGAAAATGTCTTGATAAAAAGGATGGTCTGCTTGAAATTGAACGTCTGGATTGAATTTTTCAAAATTATGCAAATACTTCAACCCTAATTGTTGAATTTGCTCTTTGAAAGTGAAATCCTTTAATTTTTCGTCATTGAAGTCTCTTTTATAAATTTTGGAGGTGAATTTCTTAGCATTGACAGGATCAACGGAAGCAACGAGTAAAGCCAGTGGCAACAACTGAGATAGTAACATAATTGTGTGATATACCTCTTATCTGAGAACAACTACAACATAAAGAAAATAAACAGCTAATAGAACAATCTAGAAACACAATGCAACAGAAGACAAATACTAAAATATAACAAAAATAAACTATTTATATAAGCTAATTATCTTATTATCTTATTATCCTTTTATCCATTATCCCATTATCCTTTAAAATAACATCTTACCATAATTAAAAAAACCGCTTCTCAACCTGCTTGTACCCAAACAGCGACGACCATGCTCTTCCACCACCAGCATTTCAAATAAGGATTTACTTCCAACTGCAGAGGTGAACTTTGTGTTACTCCGTGTTTTTTGTTTCGGTGCCAGCTGTGTGCGCGAGCTGCTGTGTGGGTCTTCACACGGGTAAACACCCACACACCGCAGCATGTGGACACCCACTTGACCCCTTTTGTGCACCGCCCACACCCACACACCGCGCCGGGCCCAGGAGCAGAAGGTCGGCACCACACAACGCAACCTATTGCCATACTTTGGCATGCCAATGTAGGGTAGTGTAGGGTAGAGTAGGGTAGCGTGATGTTAAGAGTCATGGAATCGACGGTGTGCGTTACGGTGGTGGTAAGTTGTTCGGTTGCATGATGATGTCGATGATGCTGATGCTGTTGCTGTTGCTGATGGTGATGGTGATGTTGATTTTACAGTGATGGCAGATGTATCGTTAGTATATTATGTGGTATAGTGCTGCATGTTACTATGTATGGTAGTGGTTCGACTATGTGCTTGAGTACTAAGATTCAGATATGCATATCTATTGATTATCTATATTCTATATTCTACATTCTACATTCTACATTCTTTTTCATGGTATATGGCCTAACATCATACCATGCTACTCTCGTCTCTTGGCACACTGTTTACACAAACTTATATAAACTTCATTCTTTTCACGATTTTTTTGTACTCATCGATCGGCAACTACCGTTTTTCCACTTTTTGGCCCTTGTAAGCATCAGATTTAGATCAAAAAAAATATTGTATACCTGATACTATTATTGTTATTTTATAGCGTGGTATACTGCTTCTGCTTCATACACAATTAAATATATACTTATTTGCTTATTTGATTGTTTTATTAAGTGGTATTCTGTTTGCATTCTAGTTAAGCAAAATGTTCAATTTCACAAAAACAAGACAATATTTCAACAATCATAATACTATGAAAAATTCTAATAATAATGTGCTTTATTGTGATATAAACACTCCTATACGGAGAAGATTACAAACGCTGGCTTGTGCGTGGCATGTCACCTCAATGGGCATCTTCTCCGTACTGTTTCTATTACTGATAGCTTTTCCAAAGTTTTGGTGCTTCATTATACCCTATTTGATTTATTATGTTGTCGATAGAACCCCTGCAAATGGTAATGTAACCAAAAGATATTCAAAAATTATAAGAAGTCTACCGATCTGGAAATATTATTGCAATTATTTCCCGATTACTTTGCACAAATCACAAGATTTGAGCCCCACTTTCAATTCTAATGGTGAGCCAATAGGTCCAAAATATATTTTTGGTTACCATCCACATGGCGTCGGTGCCTTAGGTGCATTTGGTGCATTTGCAACAGAAGGCTGCAATTATTCAAAATTATTTCCAGGTATACCTATTTCATTAATGACCTTAGTTACGCAATTTCACATTCCAATTTATAGAGATTATTTATTGGCGCTAGGTATAACTTCTGTCTCCAAAAAAAATGCTTTGAAAGTTTTAAAGAATAATCAATCAATTTGTATTGTGATTGGCGGGGCAATGGAATCTTTGTTAAGCCAAGTTAATAAAGTTGATTTGGTTGTTAAAAAAAGAAAAGGTTTTGTGAAATTAGCAATTGCTTCAGGTAATACACATTTAGTACCTGTGTTTTCATTCGGTGAAACAAACACATACAAAATAATACAAACAAAAGATGGTTCAATATTAAGAAACATTCAATTATGGATCAAAGAAACTTTCAGTTTCACTATACCATTTTTTTACGCAAGAGGTATATTTAATTACGATTTTGGTTTATTACCTTTTAGAGCACCAATGAATATCGTAGTAGGAAAACCAATCATAGTAAAAGAATCAATGGTGGATCCACCTTCTGAATTAGTTGATCATTATCATGATCTTTATGTAAAAGAATTAGAAAGAATTTATTACGAAAATAGAGAGAAATTCGGATTTACTGAAGTTGAATTGAATCTAGCAGATTAATATAATCACAAACAACTCAAAATTAAAATTAAGGAGATTCAAAACCAGTATATCTCAATGAGAATTGTGAAAAAATACAATTACAAATATATAAACAAATAAAATGTAATCTTTAATTCTCAATTCATAATCATCATTTATAGTATAATGCATATTCATAATAATTTTTAACTCAGCTGCTACCATATTATCACTGTGAAATTGCGCGTAGCTGAAATATATTAAAGTATATCAATTAATAAAATGATTTGAAATTCCTATATATAAAAAGGACACTCATAGCATTATCTTTAAAATAGTTGATAAACTTTTGCTAGACTAAAAACAAATCAAATTAACAACTACAAATAGTAACAATATTGCATTTTTATCAGCACAATATGATTCCTCAGAAACGGTTGCTTACGAAGGAGGACATGGAAATATGGAATAAGTCACAAACTCAAACGGACATTCTTGTATTCATCAAAACTTTGGCTGAATCAGTAGAAGGTAAAGAAAATGAAGACTATACTTTACCAATTAGTGAATCAATAGAATCTCTAATAAAACTATTGCATGAAATAAAATTAATCATATTAAAACACCCAGTATTGAAAGATGCGAGTACATCAAGATTTGGTAAAATTGAATTTAGAGATTTTTATGAAGATTTAACTTCAAAGTCTAAAATTTTAATAAAAAAGTACTTTTCTTCATTAGATGAAGATGATGTCGAGAGTTTATATGTATATCTAGATGAATCGTGGGGTAACAAACAAAGAATTGATTACGGTTCAGGTCATGAGTTGAACTTCATTTGCTTTTTATATGGATTAACAAAATTTAATATATTTGATTTGAAAATAGATGCTGCAAATTTAGTTCTAAAAGTATTTATTGAATATCTGAAGTTAATGAGAGTTCTGGAATTACAATATTGGTTAGAACCGGCAGGTTCACATGGTGTATGGGGTTTAGATGACTATCATTTTCTACCATTTTTATTTGGTGCCTATCAATTAGCCTCACATAAACATTTGAAACCGTCATCAATACATAATCCTGATTTAGTAGAAATGTTTGAAGATAAATATTTATATTTTGGATGCATCGCCTTCATAAACTCAGTTAAAACTACCACAACTTTGAGGTGGCATTCTCCTATGCTAGATGACATAAGCGGTGTTAAAAAATGGTCAAAAGTTGCGGAAGGTATGGTAAAAATGTATGAAGCTGAAGTATTAAAGAAGCTACCTATCATGCAACACTTTTACTTTAATGAGAGATTCCTTAAATGTCCAGAGGGTGTGTCACCCCCTAGAGAGCATATTCATAATGGTGGAGATGAAGATGAATGTTTGGCAGAAGGTCATACGCATTCTACTTGGGGAGATTGTTGTGGTATCAAAGTACCGAGTGCAATTGCAGCAACACAAATGAATTATAAGAACAAAAATAAACCATTGCCATTTGATTAAGACTGTTAAATAGAATATAGATATTATTCGAAAAGAAGACAATACAATTAATTCAAAATCTATGTTTTTATTGTTACATCATTATTTAAATTTAAAAAGTTTATGTATTCTTGTTTAAAGTTTTAAATTCTTTTAATCATTCAATAATTCATAAAATCGGCAAACATTACCATGCAAATCTTAATTGTGCTGCAGTAAACACTGGCGGGGTCCATATTAAATATTTTGGATCAATTGATCTCCTTTTTTTAGCTTTCATTTGATTATACTTATCTAAAATTTCCTGGCTTAAGAAAATAATATGCTGTGCTTTGTAATATCTCAAAATGTTTAATGTTTTTGCAGTATGTAATATATCAGTAGTGGTCATCGATGTTTTGGAACTAATTTCATCAATAGTAATGTCTGGGCCATGTTCTACTAGAGTATTTATTAGAATTTCAGACCAGTAAGCTCTGTAGGATAGTAAACCCAAGTCTGATAAAGGTTTTTCTGGTGATCCAACCTTCCCTTCAATCTTTGTTAATTCATATGAAAATTGGATTAACAGTTTACCGTAACCCATTCTTTGATATTGTGGCAAAGTTAAAATACAAGCTAAATTATATCCTTCTGCTGATTCTTTTTCTTTTGAAAAATACCCTACTAAATGATGTCCCAATTCATCCCTTCTTGTCATACAATAAAATAAAAACGGATCAACATCGTAATATAAAGTTTTATGATCTAAGAATAACTTCGAAAGCAAGCAAAGATTTCTGCACCATGTCCTTTGCTTTTTCCCATCAATTTCAAAAAACGATATATAATCATCACGATATATTTCATTACCTGGCGGATGCCTTAGAGTGGATTTTTTTCTATTTCTTTCATATTGTTTTTTGGAACCAAAATATTGTAAAGTAAAATCATCTATAAATATAGTATCTAAATCTGTTAATTCGATTGGATATGGAGAAAAGTACCATGGTTCTATTTCATATTTACCCATAATAACTTTGCTTAAGTTCCTGACTCTTGCAACTTCGTGTGGATTTTGGGTCATTGAACCTGACGTTCTTAATTTTTTAATTTCTTCTTCTCTTGTTATTTCTTCATCTCTGATACCTTGTACGTTTAAATTATCCAAATCCATAACACTCGTATTTTCAGGAGTTTCTGATTTAAGTTTATCATCATCCGATACTAATGAGGGGGTAGCATCTGCATTTCCACCTATTTGTTTCTTACGTTTTTTTTGTTTCTTTTTAGAATTTAAATCTTCTTCAATTTCTCTTGGTTTTGGAAAAATCACATCCTTATCTAAATTAATTCTATCAGTTGTAATCCATTCATCTAAACGTTTATTAAAATTAACATAATGCACATAAAATTTAGGTGGAGATCTACGGGAATTAATGGAAAGAATTTCAGCCAACCTTTCCTCGTCATCTTTTTTAACCCAGCATTCACATTTGATTATGATCTCTTCTATATTTTCTATCCTCCTAGGTATACCTTCAGGTTTTTCTTCTACTGGAGGTGACATGTTGTGACCGTTTCTTTAACTAAGAAAATTTATTTTCTTTTATAACGCTTAATATTGTATTCAGCAAGTACGTCAAGATAAATTTACCAGTATTATTGTACAATCTTAATGCACATGTTATAAAATAAATTAACTTTAAGCTAATTATAATCATTACAGTTCATTTAAATTTGTATTGCTCTTGACAAATTCATTTCTTTGTTTTTTATGGAAAACCGTATATAGTGATACATACTAATTACTAAAATAAATGCCACTAATAGAAGCAATCACTAACAATTTATAACCGTTTTTATAGTAAATTACTTAGAATAGATTCCCAAAAACACAATTAAATAAACATGTAATAAATATTGTACAATTAATAATCTCGTCTATTTTCGTAGACAAATATTTTGGGTTTATGAATTCTTTTAGTTCATAAAATTCATATAAACATATAGCATCTCTTATAGTGAAAATTTTTGATCTGAAGCTCATCGCAAAAATTTGAAAAATAAAATATTCACTGAAAAGTCAAAAATCTATAGAGAACTTAATAGAAGATAGACTGCTAAAAAGATAAAGATATTATATTTATATCAAATTGTTAATATACACTATGGAAAAGTAATATTTATATTTTCATTTTCATTTTATTAAATTTTATATAAGTTAATAGTTTTCAATTAAATATCTCAAATAAACTTTGACATAAAATTTTAAGGATGTCAGAAACCGAATTAAACAATAAAAGAATATTGTCTGAGCCTATATTGGAAGACAAATCTTCTAATAAAAAGTTAAAATTGGATGATGACACTAAATTAGAACAACCTGTTAAAACTTACGTTGAAACGGAACAAAATGTTCAAGATTTACGTGAAATTGATGTTGGTATCACTGATTTCATTTCTCCAGAAAATTTTGGTTTTATTGGTCAAATTAAACAAAGATATACTGATTTTTTAGTTAATGAAATTTCATTAGATGGAAATGTTGTTCATTTGACTGATAAGGGTTTTAATATGCCAAAAAAACCAAAGCCAACTCAAGAAGAAAAAATGAAAAAACGTGAAGAAGAGCTAGCTCAAAGACAACAATTTGAATTGGATCCAGAATTAAGGAAACAATTGGTTGAATTATTAGATGAGGAAGATGTTCAAAAAATTGAAAGTGTTTATAAAGAAGCACAAACTATGGAAACTAAAAAATCTTTTGATGATAAAACTGAAAGAACTAATTTACACATTTTATTAAGAAATGCGTTTAACAATGAATTAGAATCTGTCACTACTGAAACAAACACTTTTAAGGTTGCAAGAAACAATAGAAATTCTAGAGTTAATAAAAACTTAATTACTGAACAAAATAAAGATGCAAATGGTGTCGAAAACTGGGGTTATGGTAAAAGTAGAGAGTTCATCCATTTTACTTTGCATAAGGAAAATAAAGATACTATGCAAGCAGTTAATTTAATTTGCAAATTTTTAAGAATGCCAACAAGAGTTATCAGATATGCTGGTACAAAGGATCGTAGAGGTGTCACAGCTCAAAGGTTATCCATTTCAAAGATGAAATTAGATAGACTAAACGCTCTAAACAGAACTTTAAAAGGTATGATTATTGGCGGTTACGAATTCCGAGATGAATCTTTAAATTTGGGTGATTTAAATGGTAATGAATTTATTATTACAATTAGAGATGTTAAAACAAAAGAAAATTCAAAGGAATCTTTAGAAAATATTTTAAAAAGCAGCTGTGAATCAATTTCTAAAAATGGTTTCATCAATTATTTTGGTATGCAACGTTTTGGTACATTTAGCATCTCAACTCATACTATTGGTAAAGAAATTTTACTAGAAAATTGGAAAACTGCAGCAAACTTAATTTTGTCTGATCAACAGAATGTATTACCAAAATCAAAGGAAGCTAGACAATATTGGGAAAAAACCAAAGATGCTTCTGGAACATTAAAAATTATGCCACATGATTGTATGGCAGAAAATGCTTTACTACATTCATTGGCTACTATGGAAAAAGAAAGTGATGGGGATTATTCTGAGAATTCCTATTATATTTCAATCATGAAAATTCCAAGAAACTTGAGAACAATGTATGTTCACGCTTACCAAAGTTACATTTGGAATTCTGTTGCAAGTAAAAGAATCACATTATTTGGATTAAATCCTATGGTTGGGGATCTTGTAGTTTATGATACACAAGAACAAAATGTTACTTCCGAAGAATCATCTTTGGAATTTAATGAAGATATAAATCAAGCTAAATTTGTCCGTGCTAGACCATTAACACAAGAAGATATTGATTCTGGTAAATATGACATGTCCGATATTGTATTACCAACTCCTGGTTTCGATATTGTATATCCAGACAATGCTGATATTTATAAAATATATGTTGATTTATTGGCTTTAGATAATATGGATCCATTAAATATGAGAAGAAAAGTTCGTGATTTTTCCATGGCAGGTTCTTATAGAAACGTTATTAATGTTCCAAATGATCTAGAATACAGAATCGTCCATTATAAAGAACCAACTCAACAGTTAGTTAACACCGACCTAGAAATGTTAAATAACAAGCGTGCTAAAGATAATAGTCAAAAATATATGAAAGATAAATTAGAACGTTATATGCCAGATAAAGGAGGTGAAAGAACTGCAGTAATTATTAAATTTAAACTAGGGGTTTCTGCATATGCCACTATGTTATTACGTGAACTAATGAAATTAGAAACTTCTCGTCGGGGTGATATGTGTGAAGTGTCCGTAACAAACAATATTTAAATTATATATACAGTTTTGCAATCAAAATAAAAGCACTTTAAATAAATATATGCAATTTATTTTATCTATCAATATACACGTATATTTGTATATTATATATGAAAAAATTTATTTAAAATTTAAAATGTCGGCGTCATGAATTGTGTCATCTGAGGAAAATAACACAAATGTACACTAACATAGAACCGGCTGAACTATACTTAAAAACAAACTATATGTCATTCATTAGTATATTAAACAATATTTTTTTATTTTTAAGGTTATTTATTGCAAAAACAAGATTATAAAAAGAGCTATCAAATAAATATATTCTAAATAACTATATATTACCTCGAATTATTGCTAAATTGATAAATTTTTAGCTTATTAAAAAATTAATAAAAAATCTAATCCTATGTTGCCATATAATTATTCTATGTTATCAAATCAATGTCTTTATAACAATGGTCCAAATGAAAATTTGAATTCTAGGTATGTGTATAATCACAATTATGAATTAAATAACGTATCGACATCAAGATTCAATTTTTTGAGTAATGCAAAAAATTACGAACTTATAGGTTTCAGAAGGTTTGCAAAATCTCACCTACGTAAACCTACAAGAACCAATAAATATATGACAAACAATGGTTTAAAAAAAAATTACATTATGGGATGTACTAAGCAAGAAACAAAAATTATTCCAAGCATAATATATTTTGACACACGACAAGGGAGACTTGACGATTTAGCTGACAAAAATAATGATATGTTACCAATACAAATAGATCCTAATTCTAATAATTCAGAAGATATTGATTATTTATCTAACGAGAAAAGTCCTCTATCTAGTCCGGAAGATTGTCGTGACATAGAACTTGACTTTTATATTAACCCTACTAGGTTAGTTTATCTTAGAGATATACCGTTAAATATGAGTATAAAAAGTATAATATCACAAATTTATGGTGGTCCATTAGAGTCATTAAAATCAATTAAATCTGAAAAACCCAAATCAGCAAAACAAGATTTAGAATTAACTTTCTTGAAAAAAGCAGATGCCTTAAGTTTTCTAAAATACAGTAAATCCAATTTATTCCAAGTGAACGGTCAAAGATTACATTCAACTTTACCTACTAATGTTGATGCAAATACATCCAGTAATGCATTTGATAGTACTGTAAATGAGAATGTTACAAGATGTTTGATTATGAAACGTTATAATAAAAGTGAGGATAAAAAAAACCAACCTTCCAATGAATTTCTAATTGATAAATTTAATGTTAATGAAATTCGAGAAGATTTCCTTCAATTTGGTGGTATTATAGAAATAACCCCCATTATTTCAAGAAAAATATGTATATCTATATCTTACTATAATATTCAATCTTCGATGGACGCAATGTCAGAATATGATAATCCATACTCTAATTTGCATAAAAAATATTTTAACGAATGGGTGATATGGTACGGCAAGGATACTACAGATAGATCATGTATAGAAATATAAATAGTATTATCCCTTCAATTAAATTTTTAAACTATGTAGTTAACCATACTGGTTGTATCATATAGATAATTTATTCTTTTTGCAATTTTTTAAATTATATATGAGTAAAATATTTAGTGACAGGCTCTCGGAATTTGGAAATTTGCAGTAAAGGATGCGCAAACGATATTTGAAAAAAGTGTATAATAAATTGTTCAACCTTATGTATAATATATTGAATGAGTTTATTGCATAATTAAACCTATTCTTTATACAGGTTCTTAGCTCTTCAATTTTATACTTAAAAAATAGTCATTCAAAAATTACAAAAACAAATATACTTCCTCATGGATGAAATACACAGTCATGTTTGGAATGGTAAAATTAACGTTCAAATTTCTTTGCATCCTTCAACTATGGTCACTCAACCTTTAGGTAAAGTAATAGTAATGAATGTCCTAGTACCGAGAGATGCTTATATAACAATGTATTATGATATAATACTGAAAAGGTTTGAGAACTATTTCAATTCAGATATAAACAATCCAAATGAAGAATGTCATTATTGGTTTGAATTCAATAGCACCCCAATCCCTTGGAATTATCCAATTGGTGTTATTTATGATACAATGACAAACTTATCCCCAGAATCCAGAGAAGTAACTTTTTTACCAAACAATGATATGGTCAATATGTGGAAACTTCAAATAAACTCTGGATCTGAAGTACCTAAAGGAATTATTCCAGTAGTGAATGGGATAGATCAAATAAAACATTATTGGATGCATCAATGGAAGCAAGCATGTTATGTGTTAAATGGATCTTCAAAAAAAGTGATGTCATTTACAATAAAGGAATCTGAAAATTTTTGGAAAAGCTTAACAACAAGAAATATTTATGTATTTGATCAGTTAACTACTAAAATTATACCATCAACTCCTAGGAACATCCCTATATTCCTGCATTTAAATTACCCAACATTATACAGAAAGCAAGTAGTTGTAAAAATGGATAATGGTAACATTAGCCTAGATCAGGTGTTGAATTCTAATATAAATGAGTTATTTCTACTTGATGAGCCAAATGAAAGACGATGTATTTGTAATGGTATAAATATACCACTTGAAATACCAATTTGGGACTTATATAGACGATTTCTGAGTTTCGATGGATTTTTACATTTGTTTATTCCATTAGCATCAAATGGTGATTAATGAATACAACGAAATTAATTACTATATATTATATTTATTTATAATCAAACTTTTGCATTTATTATTTTTTGTAGATTTTATGTCATTGAATTAAATTATTATGGTGTGTTTATAATATATATATATATATATATATATATATATATATATATGTGCTTTTAATTTGATTTATTTGATTTAATAGTCTGTGATTACAAAACTTCGGTTACAAAGTTTATTCTGGAACTTCAAAAACTGCTTGTAACCAGCAACGGTACATTTTTAGTTGTCTTTTTCTATTAACAAGTAATCTTCTATCAGTTCCTATTTTATTTTCTATGAAATGTTTCTTGGTAAAAATTTCTCTTAATTCTTCTTCGGTAAAAAAATAAACTCTAGTACCGTCACCTCTTACATAAAAATTGTCATCAAGTAATCTATTCTTTTTAAATCTAACT
This sequence comes from Tetrapisispora pingtungensis (nom. inval.), assembly GCA_030573885.1. Lineage (NCBI taxonomy): Eukaryota > Fungi > Ascomycota > Saccharomycetes > Saccharomycetales > Saccharomycetaceae > Tetrapisispora > Tetrapisispora pingtungensis (nom. inval.). Next base: position 68,832 of record JAJMDY010000049.1, read on the forward strand.
TGGGCAAGATCGTATCTACCATAGTCTCTGAATAAAACCTTACCACCTGGCTTTAATACTTTACGTAAATTATCTAAAGCTTGTTCCCATTGATTTGGAGCCAATGCGCTGAATACAAAAATCATAACAGCTATGTCAACTGAATGTTCTTCAACACCTTCAGGAAGAGCACCGTCCGGGTTCGCTAAATCCCATACTGTAGCATGACCGTATTTTGGATTGAATTGCTCAGATGTCTTAACAAGTTCAACAGCTTTTGGAGCAAAATCCGCAGCAATAATTCTTAAATTTTCGTTTTCATTTTCAGTTAAAATTGGGAAAAATGTGTTACCAGCACCACACCCAATTTCGAATATGGTAACTGGGCCTGCATCTTTTTTGGTAGCAGCGTATAGACTTGGAAATTCAATTTGCAACCATTTTCTATCCTTGAAGAAATTTTCTTTATTATTTTTATAAAATATATCCCAATATCTAGCTGGATTTTTGTTGAATAAATCCTTATCGAAATCAGATACAGGGTTCTCGAATTGTAATTTAATTTTTTCTTGAGCTTCTTTAATCTGATCTTCACCCCACTCAACATTATCCCATGCATTATGATCCCAAACGTCTGATGATTCGGTTAATTGACGTTTACCAAATTCAAAAGGTTCATCACGTCCTAGACGAGTTGTACTTTCATCATTAGTTTGTTCATCTATTTCAACATCAGCCGGTATAATGGATGCATCGTGAGCAACGGCATCGATTAGTTCTTCTTTAATATCTTGAGCTATTGCGGTTTGTTCGTCAAAATCTAAATTAACATCTTCTTCGACAATGCTGGCATCTTCTATTGTTGCTGCAATATCAGAATCGGCAACAGTGTGCTGTGTTTCATTGGTATCATCATTAATTTCATTTTTTGTGTTATTTTCTAGAGTAGCTACATTTTCTAATTCTTCATTTGAGGTTTCAGAATCTTTAGAGATTTCTTCAAACTTTTTAATTAATTCAGCAACAACCATTAGAGTTAAATTGGCGGTCGCTGGGCTGTGTCCTTAATAAATAAAATATATAATTGAAAAATATATCTTCTATTGATAAGAGTGACTTTATTGAAAATATTTAGATGCAAATTTTATAAATTGCTATAATGTCATTCATATAAATTATTGCATTAAAAAAATTTTATGTTCACAATAAACTGTCAAGTATCGAAAAAAAAATCGATGCTTGGAGAGTTTCATAAAACTGAAAAAAATGAAAAATGTTTGGCGTTTTCCAAGATATTGTAATGTAAAAAGTACCACAGTTTTAAATATGGAATAGTATATGTATATATTTATCATATATATACTATAATTATTATGTTAAATATGGTTTGTTTTGGGTAATACAGTAAAATCTATTACTATGTATCATTTTAGATATATATATATAAGAAATATTAATCTAAATAACTATGCAATTGAGGTTGGTATACAAAATATTAGTATTGTATATGTTGAATATAATTTTTACAACTGTTTTCTATAATATATGCCTTGATTGTATTTGAAACAATTTGTTATGTTAACTTCATTATTCAGAATTAGACTTATACTTTTATAAAATCATCTAATAATTTCGAATCAACATTAGTTAAATCTCTGCCGAAAATGATTGCATCAACTGGTTTGTCGTATCCTTTTAAGATGGCAGCATTTGGAACTAAACCTATTCTATCGAATTCTAATTTATCCCAAATTTTCCAACTACCAACATTGGTGACGAAAACTAAATTGAATATAGAGTATTTGTAACCAAGTAAGCTACCCCATTGTAAATAAATCTGGCCTAATCTATAACCAATTCTTTTACCTCTTTGGTGGTGGTTAACTAAGAAACCTGCATTACAGTTATGAGAACATCTACCTAAATAGTTTGGTTTAATATAGAAAGTACCTAATAAAATATCATTCCAATTAACATTTTCTTGTTCATTAACATCAAGTTCAGAAAGTTTTTTTAAATATAGATCATCATCCGTATTTAATAAAATAGCAGTAAATGAATGAAACCAATAGTTAATAAATTCATCTTTTGTTAAAACATTTAAATAGGGATAAGTATCACCTCTTAAAATTTCTTCATTAAACATATTAAGCATATAGGTTAATAAAGAATCAGGAATTTGATCTGAATTAAAAATTGGGAATGCAGTGACAATTTGATCAGAATCATTTTTCAACTTAAATTTTAATGGTTCAATTGTTTTAACAATTGGACTGAAAAAATCAGAACCGTTTCTTAAATGTTCTGTTGACATGGTAAAATTAAAGATCAATGGTATACTTGTTATGTACCCCTACGTATCATGTTTCTATATAATAATAGGCTAAACTAACCTAAAGAAAACCATTTTAATATATGTTACAAATACAAGAGTATAGAGATCTCGTTAAAACAAATTGAAAATTTTCGAAAAAGCCGAGGTGCATTCTTTCATCAATTTTTTTCTATATCTTTATGTATTAGAAAATTACCACTATAAGTTTATTCTATAAAATATTTTGATATATTTTAAATCTTATAGATTCTATTAATGTTCTTCGAAAACATACCCATATATATATTAATTTATTTATTCGTTTCTATCTATATGTATATGTTATTTTTGTCACTTACTTATTTAAATAAGCCTCACTTATTAACGCAGATATATTAACGGGTTTAATCCCACCGTGTTCTTAGTTATTATTTGTTATACACTATAATTTGAAAAATTGGGGTAAGTGATGACTTTTTCTTTTCCGAAATTTCGCTTCTTAATGTTAAGTATGTATGTAGTGAGGGAAGTGGAGGGTGTCTCATTCTTTTTTGTAGACGCTGGGGATGAGGTTAAGTATGTAAAGGCAGTATACTAAGGGTAGAAATTAATGACACGGATTAAAGGATCGGCGGTTAAAACATAAATTTAATGATGGGGATAATTAGAGACTTAAAAAAGATGGGCGGTTAAATTTCTATATAAATTGAACGTTGTTTTTGTTTTTTGTTGTTTTTTTATATGATCTATTTCTTGGTTTTTATTTTTATTAATTTGTTCTCGATAATTACAGATAATTATAAATGTATAACCATTATAAATTACAATACGACAAAAATTCATTTTATATTGATAAACTTAGGTTGTGCATTTTTTTATTATTTTTTGACACGATAACAGATTCATATTGTGAAATTTCTAAGAAATATATATAAAAAAATAAAAACATGAGTGAGTCAGAATCAAGAAAAAAATTGAGAGACCTGATTGTTAATCTGCATCAAGGTTGCATTGGTTTAAATATTAGGACTAATAACAATAAATTGTTAAATTTTAAATTATATTATAAAACTTTGATTTTACATTTAATTAATGTAATTAAATCACCAACACACACGCCGAAGTTAAGGAATAGATCAATAATACTATTGTTTGCAATATTGTTAACAAGCTTTACAATAACATCAAGTCTAACTTTTACAACTTATAAATTAATTTTTTTAATTAAAAATTTTATTAAGAATCCATCTTCATTAAGAAATTTAAATAAAAATGGTAAACCAATATTAAGAAGAACAAGGTCGCAGATGATGTTGGATACGGGTGCAAGAGTGATGTACATACAAGAAAATAATTCTATTGATTTGAAAACTCCTAAAAACTCCAAAGTTGATGAAAAAAATGTTCCTAACGCAACAAATATTGGTAATAGTAACAATATAAAAAATGGCAATATTCAAAAATCAAATTCAATTTTAAATAAAAATTTTTTATCACAAACTTATAAAAAAATATTTATACCACCTAGAGATGAAGATGTATTCGAACATGATAAGTTTTTATTTAAAAATGTTGAACTTGGTAAGTTGAAAAAATCACAATTATTTTATTCAAATTTTTTAAGTCAATTAAGTGTTTTAACAAAAATTTTAATTCCAACTGTTTTAGATAAAAATTCGATTTTACTATTTTTACAGATTTTTTTCTTAATTCTAAGAACATATTTGTCTTTATTAGTTGCAAGACTAGATGGTAGAATTGTTAGAGATATAATTTCTGGTAGATTAAAAAATTTTATTATTGATATTGGTTACTGGTTTTTAATTGCATTCCCTGCTTCTTATACAAATTCTGCAATAAAATTATTACAAAGAAAATTAAGTTTAAATTTTAGAGTAAATTTAACAAGATATATTCATGATTTATATCTTGACAAAAAATTGTCTTTTTATAAAATAATTTTTGATTACAATGCAAATTCGTCAATTATAAAAAATATCGATAATTCAATTACAAATGATATTGCAAAATTTTGTGACGCTTCAACATCAATATTTGCAAATATTGCAAAACCCGTCATTGATCTGGTATTATTTTCAATGTATTTGAGAGATAATATTGGTACAATTGGTATTGCTGGAATATTTGCTAATTATTTTGCAACAGGTTATATTTTGAGAAAATTTGCTCCTCCATTAGGTAGATTAGCAAGTGAAATGTCAGCTGCAGATGGTGATTACTATAATTATCATTTGAAGTTGATTAATAATTGTGAAGAAATTTCATTTTATCAAGGTACAAACATTGAAGCTGAAAAAGTCAAGCAACTATATTATATTTTAATGGATAAAATGTTAACAATGGATAAAAGTAAATTTAATTACAATATGATCGAGGGTTATATTTTAAAATATACCTGGTCTGGTTTAGGTTATGTTTTTGCATCAATTCCGATTGTATTTACTACAATTGCATCTGGAATTAATTCTGAGGATCAAAATATGAAACAATTTATTGTCAATAAAAGATTGATGTTGTCATTAGCTGATGCAGGTTCAAGATTAATGCATTCAATTAAAGATATTTCACAATTAACAGGCTATACAAACAGAATTTTTACTTTAATAAGTACGTTACATAGAGTTCATTCCAATGATTTTGCATATGGTGCATATTTAATGCCATCAAATGAAAGTCAAGGTAAAGAACTTTCCACTGGAAATCAACTATTGCCTTACAATAAAAGTAATAGTGAAACTTCTGCTGTAAATAACAGATCGGGTTCAAAAGTTATTAAGGGTACATTACAAAAGAATTTCAATGGTTTAAGATTTGAGAATATCGATGTAATAATTCCATCATCTAACGGCCAATTAGGATCAAAACTAATTAAAAAGTTGGCTTTTCAAATTCCACCATTTATTGCTCCAATATCTTCTTCTAAATTAGCATCATTTCATGATTTAAATACATCACTATCAAAAGTTAACTTACAAAACAAAAATTCAATTTATGATATGACACTACCATTTTCGTATGGCCCAGGCTCTAGTTTATTAATTCTAGGACCAAATAGTTGTGGTAAAAGTTCAATCCAAAGAATTATTGCAGAAATTTGGCCAATATATAACAAAAACGGTTTGTTATCTATTCCTGCACAAGATGAACTTATGTGCATTCCACAAAGGCCATATTTTACAAAAGGTGGTACTTTTAGAGATCAAATAATTTACCCAATGAGCTCTGATGAATTTTTCGATAGAGGATTAAAAGATAAATTATTGGTTCAAATTTTAACTGACGTTAAACTTGAGTATTTACTGAAGAGAGATAGAGGATGGTCATACTTTGATTCGATTGCAGATTGGAAAGACGTTTTAAGTGGAGGTGAAAAGCAAAGAATGAATTTTGCAAGAATTCTATTCCACAAACCTAGATTTGTTGTACTTGATGAAGCAACTAATGCTATATCTGTTGATATGGAAGATTATTTATTCAATCTGTTGAAAAAATACAGATTTAACTTCATAAGTATATCACAAAGACCATCTTTAGTTAAATACCACGATTTGTTATTAGAAATATCAGAAAGTAAAGATGGGACCTGGACATTGCAAACTCTGGGTACAGAGGAAGCAATTTCTTCTATTGATAATGAAATTGAAGAATTAGAAGCAAAATTAATGAAAGTTCAAATTTGGGAAGAAGAGAGATTAGAGTTGCAAAAGAAACTTGAAGTAATATAGAATGCATCATCAGTTATATACGTATGTGTATATGTTAATTAATTAAAAAATAGAGCATTAAATAAGAACAAAAACTATTTGTATCTTCTTGAGTTTTAAAAATCTTTGTAATTTATTACTAACTTACTAATATACATATTTATGTAATAATATTTATTTCTGAACCTACGTCAATGTTTTCAGAAATTATTTGTTAACTTTAGTGTTTGTAAAAAATGAATCATAATTAAATTCAATTGAAACATAAAAGTTAGCCTAAATAAAATACAATAAAATATAATGCTTAAAAATGATGCAAAAATTATTTATAATCTTTGTATGTCCATTTTTCAGTGACCTTGGTCTTTCTTTGTGGTCTAGTCTTACGGACACGAGATTCTAATTTACCAGTACTTTGTAGTTTTCTTACTGTATCATATAATAAATTACCTTCTGGTCTTAATTTTCTTAAAGAATCAGATAATTCATCTTTGAATTTGACATCGACACTGGCTTCTATTACTGAATATTTAGTACCTAATCTATTTTTCTTATTCATCTTTGGAGCTTTTGTAATAGCTTTCTTTAATGTAGCTTTTAACTGTTCATTAATTTCAACATCTTCACTAATCAAATCAATATTTTCCAACTCTTTAACTTGTTCTTTTAATTTCTTTAATTCTTGTTGTAAGCTCACTTTTTCTTCGTGCTTTTTAGCCTTATTTCTTTGATGTTTTGTTTTCTTTTTATTTTTTACTGCTGGATTAATAGATAAATTCAATAAATCATCGTCCTCATCTCCTTCTTCGTCTGATTTAGCAGTTGTTTCTTTTTCATCTTCGTCGGAAGATTCTTCTTCATTATCATCTAAAACTTCCATTAAATGAGAAATACGCAATCTATAATCTTCTAGAGCAACTCTCTTATCTTCCTTCATCTTTTCTTTGTCATACTCTTCAGTAATCAAGTTTTCCCAATCTTTAGTGTCTGGATTATAAGACTTACCGGCATGTGGTAAATCAACAAACTCTTTGACTTTAATTGGAGCAAAATCTAAAGTTGAAGGTTTAGTAGTTGGGTTACTCCAACTTGTGGTGGATTTATTCAATAATTCTTCGGGTATTTGATTCTTTAAGTTCGAATCTAATTTGATACCAGAAGGTAATTTGATTTTTTTATTCAAATCAGAACCCCATAAATCATTGTTATCAGATTTGACTAAACCATCTTTGGCAACAATATTCTTTGCAACAGATTCACCTTGAACTCTACCGGCCATGGCCATCAATTTTTTAATTTCATTTTTTGAAACACCTTGAACTTTCTTAGTTTTTGTATTAGCTTTGGAAGATTCGTTGAACTTTGGATGGTTTAAAGCTGGTACTTTAGATCTGGAATAAACGGCATCTAGAATTTCTCTGCTTTTCAAATTCTTTTTAATTTGTTTTCTTTTAATTAGTTTTTGTTTCAATTCATTGTTACCAGTGGTATCGACTTCGAAAAGAGACTCATTTTTAATTTCAGATAATTCCTTCTTACCATGAGTGATTTCATATTCATTCTTTTCAGCTATGGCAGTTTCGATATCAGTTAAATCAATGTTCTTTCTCCAAGCCTTCTTACCTTTACGGGAAGATTGCTTATATTGAGATGGTCTAGTTGAATTAGATGGAGCCATATTATATACCTATTAATGACTAGACACACTGCTTGTAGACTTATATGTTACTTGTATGGGATCAAAAAATTTAAAAGAAGAAATTAATAATATAGTGAATAGAAATTATATGCTATTTTAAGCTAATCTCTAAATATCTAATTGCTTTCATGCAATTGTGACCATGTAGCATGTGGATTGATCAAAAACATTAGAATACATGGCTATCTCATCTCAGCTCAACTCATCTCATCTCATCGGTTACTTTAAAATTTTTCATTATGCGCCGTCGATAACGATCGCATAGAAAATTAATAAAAGAAAGGATCAAGTTGCTTTAAAACGTAACGTAAATCCAAGCTAATCACAATTTTTATTAGGTATTGACTAAATAACAAAGCTTAAAGCAATTCTATATGTAATGATATATTTTATTTATAAACTAACTTTTTAGTTTATTATTGGACAAACCAAATCTTCTAATTATGAGAATGTACTTATTTGAAAAATTAATTTGTTATCTATTCATGACTTATAATAACTTATTTTAAAAATATTTTTTTATTTATAATTTCATTAATATACATCTATTAAGGTAAATCAGAAACTAAGAGACATAATATCTATTTATCTGTTTGTGCTTATAGACTAATTTCTTTTTCGTTATCCCAGGCTTCTCTATTGAATCTCCAGTGTTGAGAAGTTAAACCTTCTTTCTTATCTTCTTTGTCACCTTCAACAGTACCACTTGGAACGTTCTTAACAGATAATTGTAATTTTTCTGCTAATTTAACGAATATATCATCTCCATCTGGTATAATAGTTTTATCTTCGTCAGCACCTTCAGCGTAGTCAACATTTTGAAACCATCTTCTTTTCCACTCTACACCACTGGATTCTTCTTCTTTTCTTAATTCTCTTTGTTTATCTTCTAATTCAGTCTTAGTCTTGACGATCAAATCGAAATCACCTGATTTAATTGCATCAGCAACTACATTCCAAGCTTTTCTACTTTCTAATGGATGTTGATTTTCTAATGATTTAACCATTAATGGTTCAATTGGATCTCTGCTTGAATCATAAAATACTGGAATTTCGTCTTTACTTGAAGCTGTTTCGGATTTCTTTACGATAGTGGAGGTACCAGACCATTGACCTGAGATTGTGTATATAGCGTTATCTTTATTTTTTTTATAAGAAACAGAATCGTTATAAATTCTTGCTTTGAAAGAATTTTTCTTACCAGAGAAATAACCTCTACCAGAAAATTCTACGACAGCCAAATAACCTGTGCTTGATTGAATAAAAGTTTTACCTTCTAATTCAACAAATGGAGATGCGGCCAAAATACCTTCGATGTGTAAAGGAGGAACAGTAATCAAATATTGTTCATCGATATCACCACCTAATTCATAAACAGCATGACCGTATTGTTTAACACCTAACATTAAAGTTTTTGAAAAAGTAGCTTTAATTTGATTGTAACCTTGTAATTTAACATTGTTTTTATCATTAAAGATTGTGTATGCAGTCATTGGTGGATGGTGAGAGACTTGTTCACTTAATAAAACAGTTTCACCAAATTTTTCTTTATTTTTATTATTTTCCCACTTACCAACGAATAATTCACCTAAGAATGGATTTAATGGTTTTTTTTCAGAACCCATTGATTCATTTCTTGAACAGTATTGAGACTTCAAAGTAGAGATGAACCATTTTGTAACGGATAACATTCTTGCGATTTCTGGGGATTCAATTTCTTCATCGATATTTTTAAAATAATCTTTATAGTTATCGTTATTAATGAAAGAAGGTTCTAAAAACAAGTCAGGATGTTCAGCCCAATATTGTGAGAACTCAGATAAAGAAGTTGGGGATAGAATGAAAGGAGGAGCAGTTAATGAAGAGATATCACCATTGAAAGATGAAATACTTTTCAAAAAACTTGTCCAGGAAGAGGAATTAGCGATTTGTGACATGGTCGATTAAACGTGTAAAAAAATATAGTATAGTTTTTTACAGAAGGAACAGATTGTAAATAACCTTAATACTTTTGGTATATTTCTTCCTTTTTTCTAATATACCTTTGATACGTCTCCTCTACCCAAAAAATACAAATTAAAAAGAAGGATTAGACTAACAATTATTAGATGTAAATAAGTATAAGAATTGATATAAATAATAAACAATGAATATAAATTTACCAAAAATTAATTAATCCAACCATGCAAAAAGTGTATAAAAATTGAAATGAAAAAAAAAATTGAAAAATATTTCTTAATTAAAATTATCTAAAAATTGGAAAAAAAACAATATTGTTATTACAAATACAACACATTCTACGAATTACAAATAAAAAAAAGCCAAAACTAGAACAAAGCGGGATATAATAATTAATTTAAATATGATAGTACTTGGAATATGAATATGGTTGAACATATAAATATCTGAATATAAAATATATGAATATTATATAATACAATAACAGTTATATCATACAATAGAAAATTTCATTTGACATATTTCTAAAGCCAACTCTAATAATGATACACAATATAATATTCAATTGTATAAATCTACTACTGATAAATAAAACTCATTGCCAATAGTGAACGGAATATGATAGTAATTTCTTATTTCTGTTATATAAATCAAGCGTGATAACTGATATTTCAAAGAGAGAGACTCAGTTCATGTGTTCTTGTATCAAACCACTGACCGTTTCTAATCGTGGTTGCGCTAAACAGTAGTACAAAATGTTTGGTTAGCGTTGTTTTGACAGAATTGTACGGTGCTTAGCTGTGCTTTCTATTTTTTTATGTCATTTTACTGATGGTTTTCGTATTTTGTTAATATTTGAGCCACAGCCTGTGCGGGCAGTTGTCCGTGGGTGGACCGTCATTAGCTGGATAGTTACAAAAACGAAAATAATGAAAATTTTTTTTCTTGTTTTATTCATTCTCAACAAAATTTGTTGTAAGAGTACCTTTGTTGGTGTCGTGCTCCACGGTTGCTATCTGAGTCAATTTATTTCTCATTTTTCTTTGGTCTATTGGTATTCCCAGAACGTAAGTTGAATAGTGTGCTACTGTTTTATCGTAAGTGCTGTGACATGGTCTTCCATTTTTCAAGAAGAGAATATGTATGTGACCGTGTGGGCCTCGGAAGGAAATTGATTGAGGGAAAGCTCTTGTTGGGAAGGGTAATTATTTTCGTTTAATACTATTCAGTACGAGTGCTGGGGTGGTGTCTCGAAATGATGTCGGTACTGGACGAATATGGCACGGATATATCACGGATATGTTATGCTGGTATTTTTTGTCACTATATATATATGCTTATATATTAGTATATACTATATTCGAATACTTCTACGTTTTATAAATTCAAACAACCTCTTTGTAGTGGACTTGGTTTCATTGAATTTGTTTAATTTATTTATGTTTTCAATTGTGTCTTCATGCTGTGTTTCATTAATAATTTCACTACAAATCATTTCGTTATGTTTCTTCGTATACTCAGTTAATGTCATCATATCGGGATGCAACGACATTGGCCTATACTTCCTTTGCTTTTGATCATTATTAGACAAGTTTGTAATGTCTTTTAATATATGTTCTCTATCATTATTCACCACTGCTTGTAATGCGATGGATGCTGCACTGTTGCTTCTATTATGACTGATTTTTTTATTCATTGATAAATTACCACTGCTACTAATTGCACTACTATCGTTCGTTTGATTTGTCGCACTGGTTGTGTCACTCATTCCACTTATTAAACTCGTGGCAGAACTGTTACTGGTTGCGTTGAATTGATATTCTTTGGGTGGCAATGGTAATGGAAATAATGTAGAATCTATTATTAATGAATCCCTCTTGTATTCAAGGAACGTGGTTGAGTACGGTCTCGATTTATTCTTTCTACTGTTTATAGAACTGTTGCTACCATTCGTATTATATCTATTGGTGGCTCTTAGCTGTGTGATTGGTGTATTATGTCCACTGGCTGGTGAAGTCGGTGTGGATTTTTTAATATTATAATTTTTATCCCATTCTTCTGTGGTGATAGATAAAAATCCAGTGTACTTGATTAACCAGCCATGTTGAATGATTTGTTTCATATTGATTCTCTTATTTGGATCAATAACTAACATCTTTCTTAATAAGTCTCTAGGAACCATGCTAATATATTCAGGGAATTTCAAAGGTTGATTCTCGATGTATTTGTAAAGTTTAACTAAATCTGTACCGTTGATATTGTTGAGATCATCATCCCATGGTAAATACCCTGCTAACACAGCATATAATATTATTCCACATGACCAAATGTCGGCTTTACTAGCATTGTATGGCTCTGTTGAGGTTACAAGTTCGGGTGCTGCATAACATGGTGACCCGCATGGTGTTTGCATTAATTTATTTGTCTTCGTTACTTCATTTACAAACCCAAAATCTGTTATCAATAAATTACCAGCTCTATCTAATAACAAATTTTCCAATTTCAAATCCCTATGCACTAACCCTTTTGAATGTATATATGATACGCCACTTATTAACTGGGAAAACATTGCACATGCTTTATTTTCTTTTAATCTTTTCTTGTATTTAATATATTTATAGAATTCCCCACCAGATGCATATTCTAATACAATTCCAATATATTTTGAATTTTGTAGTACTTCTTCCAATTTAACAATGTTTGGATGTTTTAACATCTTTAGAGCATTGATTTCACGATATAACTTAATCTCATTTTCTTTGGAATTATTTAAAGTTTCTCTTCTGATTAACTTAATAGCAACTTGTTTTGGCATGTGACTGAAATTTGGGATTTTAACTCCACTTCCAGTAGTGCTATTCAATGTATCTGTAGAGTCATTTAAATATCCTAGTTTAACTTTACCAAATTCACCTTCACCCAATGTATGGCCTAAAATATAAGGTCCAAACTTTGGTTGTTTTTTTTTACGAGAGCTATGTTGATAATGAACCGAACTAGCTCTTGGTCTATTCATAATCGGTGTTTCATATTTTGTGCTTTGAGAACTGTGAATTAATGGTGATCGACATGGCGTGTGTGGACTATTGGTTTGCTGCACTGCACTCTCCATTTATGTAATTAAATTATTTGGAATTATGATAGAAGAATTGGTACTTGTTTGAACTCGAATTTTATATAAAACCTTTAGAAAAGTTATCAAATTGAGTTGGAAACAACTTCAAAATAACTGTCTTTATACTATTATTGTAAACAAATCAATGTTTTTAGCCTTGTATAATATTCTTCCTCTAAATAACAAAAAAATTATATGTAGATAGTACGGTTTTTAATGTTAATTTATAGTTATTAGTTTATTACTGTTAATAACTTTTTATATGTATGTGTGTATATATAAAACATAATATAGTGATAGAAATAAACATTAAATTAAATTGTTAAATCTAATATAGAAATGACTCGATGATATAAATATTAGAATTTCTAGTTAATATCCTTGTGAAATTTTGAAAATACATAAACATCACTATTTTTATTTTTAGAATATAAAATTTACTTATTTTTTTTATTTGTTTACATGAAATTCATGATTTTTCCCTTTTAGGAAGTTTCTTTTCGAAATAAATCATACCCATTCTTTTCCTATTTTTGGAATGAACGCGTGCTTTTTCTACGGATTTATACTCATTAATCTCACGAAATTCTTATTTTGAATCCCCCGATCTGTCCCTCGGTCAAAAAGTTTTCAAGATGTCTCGAAATCTAATGTAATTTTTAACATAGGGTTTAAATTAATTATTATAGAATTAAGTGGTTTTTATTATTAGATGTAATATCATGCTTATATTAATATGATAATAAGTGCCAAATAACTTAGGGTATTTATCTTCAAAGTTTTCAAAGTGATGCCTCTGATGAGTTAAATAAAATAAAATTAGGGTTTACTTTAAATAAAATATAACAAAAAAATTGCAAAAAAATATGATATTATGAAAGCTTGAGTTTAGTAGAATTAAAAATTACTGCACCAGCTATTTTAGATTCTTGAATAAGATTGCCTTTTAAATGCAGCTTCAGATATAATGTTGTTAATTGGCACAAATAATTTTTACTTATTAGTCTTTAATAATTTCTTAGAAACTCAATTGAAAAATAAGATAATTAAGTTCAAACTCCAATATACATATATTCTGCTCACTTAAATGAACTCATTTTTTTTGGCCGGATATTTTATTTTAATCATTTCACAGATCATTTAGAATACTGGTTTTCTGATTCATACTATTATCTTATTTTTCATAATAAAACAGAGATATGACGTCATTGAACAGATAATTATCTTTTTCAGAACGATAATTAGTATCATATACTAAAATTAAAATTAAAAAGTCTTAAATGTTGAGCTAAATATTTTAGTGGCAATATAATTTAATCTAGTCAAGTTTACGAAATTATGTTAAATTTTTTAATATTTTGTTGTAATTTTAATATATTAAACTTGTTTGGAAATTTTTATTTTAACAATTAAGCTACAAAATATTAAAAAAGAAAAATTAATTAAATGTAAATTCATTATAAATTTTCATGATATAATATCAAACTTTATACAATCAAAAAAACGTAATTTAACAATTCTTTATTTGAAAAAACTTAACCTATCAATAATTTATATACTCCTTAATCATTCCCTCTCTGAATCCCTTCCTAAGAAAGGCTTATAAACAGTTAATAAACTATCATCCTCGACAGTGGCAACAAAATCATCAATAACCGGATGCCATGCTACAGTATTTCTTTTAGAACATGGCAGTAGTTCATTATGTTTAATTCTATTACCGCCGGCATGGAAAAATTTCAATGAATCAATTTTGATAGAATCAACATCCATTGAATCTTGATCACTTGATTCTTCTGCTCCATCAAGTAATGGGGATAAACTCCAAGTATAAACATTACCAGTTGAACCAACTGATAAAAATTCTTCTGAAGACGTTTTTGAAAATTGAATATCACAAACTTGATCGTCACCTAATTGAGTATACCTGAATAATTCTTGATGTATTGGATCCTCACCATTTTGTCTATAGGATAAGTCATTGGATTCTGCAACAACTTGTCTTACGTCCCATAACTTAATTACACCTGTGTCAGAACCAGAAATAAACAACGAGTCGACTAAAGGCGTAGTGTCTAATGATGTTAACATACCATTTTTACTATCTTGTAAAACAAATGCAGGTTTATCGTCACCTCTTACATCCCAAAATCTTATAACGTTATCACCAGAAACTGTGATAAACATGTTATTATCAATGTATTTAATTGTGTGTGTGATATATTCTTTAGAAACATTAATAGAACGTAAAACAGAACCAACCTTAGATGAGTTATCAATTAATTTAATAATACTACCATTACCTTCTTGTGATTGTGTCTTAACAATTGTTTCATCATCTAAAGAGATAGAAAAATCATTGATTTCGGAAGGGTCACTTTTTGTAGAATGAATACTAGAAAGTGTACTACCAGGTCCAATCATTTCTTGCATCGCATGGATCGGAACCTTCAAACCATCCTTAAACCAAGCCATAGATCCAGTGTTGGCCATAGCAATGGCAGTAGTATCACCAACGTTTAAATATTCTAATTTTGAAATTGTTTCACCTTGGTAAGACCATTTAGCTGTAACTGGTGTCTTCAAAATCTCTTCACTTGTGTCATATTTTGGGTTAACAGCTGGTTCAGAATTTTTTGAGTAAGAACCTAATGGCAAATCAAAATCTACTTCGAATACCTCATGACCCTGACTGTACAAAACTGAAGTCTTTAATGTTCCAGACTCTTTATCAGGGATAATTTTATCACTAAAACAAATTGTTTTATTTATTTTATTTAGACCAGCAACCGAATGATTAATCTGAGGAGAGACAAAAATTGGTTTCTTAGTAGTGATATGGTTATAAATCGAAGGGACCGTCTTTTTCCAAATCTTAAATTCCTCGTTTTTAACTTTATTGATGCTAGCTTTTTCCATTATTGCTTAATGATTGTACTCAATTTCTGTAGTAAGAAGTGATATTATCAATAAATTAGTTTTCTTTTTTAACGAAACAATTGTACAAACCAATATTTTCTTTTTTTCAAATACAAGAACTGCTACATTATAGCATCTTTTTATAAAGTTGCTCTCAATTCATTTTCAAGAAATTAAATCCTTATATTGAAACTTTTCAGATTTAATTTTAAAATTGCGGCATGAACGATGCACTAAATCATCGCGGAGCTTAAAATTGAAAAGTCTCGATATTTAAAGAGAATGTGAACTACAAATTCATATTGAGATCATCTTTATCTTGTAATCCAAAATAAAGTTAATAAATATATTCTATTGCATAATATGAATTATGCCATAAAAATATGATACTTAATATTCATTTATATTTATATAGACATATCAAGTTAACGTTATTCTTATGAAAAAAGTTATATACTTCTTTATTTTTTCTACGGTTGAATCGAACATTTTATTTTGTAAAATAATGCTATTGTTGTAATGTTCTTTCGTAATATTGAATATGCAATTGTTTTTTTCTTAACTTTATCAGAGACGTTAGTCTCTCAGTAAATGCTTCCGTGCTTCTCTGTTCTTGTTCATAAAGTTCATGGAACATTTTAGACCAATCATGATGTTTTTGGCATCTTACGGTTACACAAATATCTAAATTATATTTTTCATCCGGGCTATATGAATTCATAAAATCTTCTAAACTGGGATGATTTTGAAGGTCAGTAGAATACCCACATAATTTTTTAATGTTTTTATTTGTTGAATTCTTTCTCTTTTTCTTTTTGCTAGATGCAGATTGGGTTTCGTAATTTTCTTCAATCATATCGACACCATTTATTTTATTAACTACGTCTTTAAACCAAGTCAAATATTCATTTAATACTTTCAATTTATTTTGAATATTGGGAATAGTTTCATTTTCATTTTGATGTAGTTGTACTTCTAAATCTTTTACGGCAGTATCATTAACGATTAAAGTATTATACAATTCAGGATTAATATCTTTATTCACATCTAAATAAATAAAATCAGGTTGACCAAATAGTTTAAATTTTTCTATGTCCTTACTTGACATATTTACCATTTGTTTAATCATAAGTTCTTTATCTAAACCAGTACTTCCATTTTTCACAATTGGTACTCTTTCAACCAAACTTTTAATATACTCCTTCCCATGCTCTTCACTACAATATTTGCTATTCTCCTTACAAGGTAAGAAACACTCCACGAGTCTACATTTACGTTTCCACATAGTTCTGGGTATTGGATGATTGTCCCATGGTCTCTCAACAGATTTACCAGTAATACCAGCTTGACAATAAGGGCAATAAAATGCTGATATAAGATCTTTATAAGTAAGTGGAATCTTAACACATTTGAAATGAAACCAATCATCACAACCATCACATCCAACCATCATCTCACCATTATCAGGTTTCTTACAAATACAATAAATTTCTTCACCAGTGGTTTCATTTATCTTAACATCGGAATAAGCTTTACACCAAGCTGGTAGTGGTAGATATTCCATTTTGTTTAAACTTTTTGGATAAAATATCAAAACCAATCAAATTATTATTTCTTAGCTAAGATATTTATATATTTACTTTTATTCTTTAGTTGCAATGTATGCATTTTTTTTTGTTTGAAACGTTTTTTATTATAGTTTAAAAATCTCAAAACACCATTTTCATCTTGGTGTCTTATTTTTAAATCCGCTGAAAAATGAAAACAAGATGAAAGGTGAAAATAGGATTATGTCAAATTATATAGAAAAAGGTAAATTCAAGGAAATGAGAACTGAACAATTACTTTTCTAAAATCTAGTTTGATGTTTTAATCTCTAAAGGTAATGATATGTATAAAAATGATATTGAAAGAAGTTAATGATTTACAGGAGGTAGTTCCTGTACCCATTTCTGATAATAATGAAATACCTAAAGAGGTATTAGAAGATGAATATAGCAATAAGGGTTGGTTGAAATTTATTACTTTTTCCGAATTCAACAAAAATATATTTAATCTTTTAAGATCACTGCAAAAAGTATCTGTATATCCTTTAGCTATTTACTTCCCTTTACATGCTATTAATACTTTAGTAGTACCAAGCATTTCACCAAATTATACCCCAAATGAAGTTTTAATGATGGTAAGAGAAATTTTGCCATCTCCAGAAGTTACAACAAAAATATTAGTAGGATCCATAATGCTACATGTTACTTCTGGTGCAATCATGAGAATTATGAAATATTTCGAAGCCAATAATAAATTAAATAAAACAAACACTATCGAAGTAATTGACCAAGACAAGTTAAAAGTTTCGAACGATCAACAAAATATAGGACTGACAGGTGGTATCAGTGGATTTTTGTTTGGTTTAAAAAAAAGTTTCATTACTCCACCTCAAGTTATATCTGGATATATATCAAATGCAGCTTTATTTATACATCTAGCACTAATGAAGTTAGGTCCTTCCTTAGCGAAAGTTGATATTGATTTTGTATATGTCAAATGGCTTTTACAAAATAACGAGAAAGCAACCAAGTGGCTATTAGGTATTATTCCTTTAGTGGCACTAATTTCCTCTGGGACATATCATATTTTAGCCGGTACTTGCCAATACTTAAAATTCACTAGCATGACAACAAGGAAAAGGTGGTCCAGTTTAATCATTGCTTTCACAACCCTTGGATACCTTTCTGTTTTAAGACTCTCTAGAAATAGTTCTGATATATTTGGCTCCAAAGACTTCAGTTCTATTTTGAAAGCAATCCATATTAGATAATTTATCAAGGACACGTCGAATATTTTATCTAATTATTCTTACACTTTTATTTATTCAAAATTATGTACATATTTAAGTCAATTTACTATTTTTAATTTGTAATATTAAAGTTATTTTCTCTACATTTGTCTAACCTTTCATCGATGACATCCCTATCTAGCTGTATCCATTTAAAAACCTTCAAACCACCATCAACATTGTAAACAGTCATCATTTCTGGAATTATTTTTTGAAATTTTTCCAAGATCACTGCAGATTCAGTTAACCCAATAGGGTTATTACCGTCTTGTAAACTGTCTACAATTAATGAAGTAAGATACGTTATTGTATATGGCTTACCAGGAGAGAGATTAAAGATTATTTTGAATATATGTTTCATTTTAATTATTAAAAATTGATTATATTGCCTTTGTCTTTGTTCTAATAAGGCTTCCGATCGCTTTGCCTTTTCCCTTATCATTTCTAAAAGATCAGATTGTGATTTTACTTTCTTTTCTTTGAATGCAAGTTCTTCCCTGGTATTATAAATGAAATTTGATCTATTATTATATTGTGAACTACCATCTACATCATTAATATTTGATTTTGTATTTCTCAAATCTGGAGTTTTTTGATACAAATCTTCAGGATCATTGAATCTTCTTTTTGTGATTTTAAATACGGGAACATCAACTGGGATCGGATTCAGCTTCTTTGCCTTACTGAACCAGGCTTCTGCATGTTCTTCAAAATCTAATTTTCTGGATTTATTAGTCAAAGTTAATAGGGGATTCGTTTTCGGTAGATTAATGGTCACTTCATTATCAACATTTGCTTTTATTAAATATGCCTCTGGCCAGATACTGACCATTCTTAAAATTTTTTCTTCAGTTATATCAGATGTCATCATTCTACTCATCTGTGGCAGCAAAGAGTACAATTCAGGAGAAATACCAGATGATCTTGACATTAAATTCATTGTTAAAATTGTTTCTACTGTTGTGAATAATTTTTTATAAAAATTAATTTTATCACTCAACTTATCCAATAAGACCTTGCTTTTATAATACTTTTCAGCTACGCTAGGAAATTCTCGAATCTGGTTTTCAAATAATATAGTATTTACTTTATCTTGTTTCCCATGGATTTTAATAGGCGTTTCCAGGGGTGGATAATATGTCATATGAACCATCTTATTAAAATTATAATCAATCTTTAATGGTGATGTAGTATACATATTTCCAGATAATATGGAAAGAATTTGCCCAGTATGGACTAAAATAGAATCTGGTGCAGAAACTTTCTTCCAGTTTGTATTGTCTGCAACACTAACAGTTTGTGGTTTATACATAATATTCGAAGCAATTGGAAAAATTGAAATGATACCTGAGGAATTGAATATTTCATAGTTATGGGAAAACATTGATTCAAGCACAATATCATATGGCAACAACTCATTTATATCCGAATTTTCATTTTCGTCGAACTTCATTTTATTATATTCACTATCAAGGTGGTATCTTGTCAATTTTGTACAGTAAGCATCCTCCGATATCAAATTTTCATACTCATCACCAATGCTTTTTAAACAAAGTTTTGTTAAAAAAAGGGAAAGTTTAAAAAACCTGTTGTACAGTTTCCTCAAAGTAATGTTCTCACATTCACGATTAAATTGTAAAGTTGAATCTGTATTAAAAATATATTGCTCAACAAACAAATCTTTACTATAATCTGATAAGTTCAAAGTTCCAGTGAAATTTGAATCGAAGCCTTGTTCAGTATCTGGATTAATAGTCGATAGCTCATCCAACAATTCATCAATAATATTTCTGTTTGCAAAATTTTCAATTAAGAAAGAATCATATTTTAATAGTATTGATCTAATAATTGGAAGGAGTTCATCTTCATTCGAAATTTTATTCAAATCAATAATTGGAAGTGAATCCACTTTATTAGCCATGATACATTAACTACTTTTATTACTTTAACCAATTACTTTTTTATTTCGTCTAATTTTATCAAATTATTGTTATATAACACTACTTTTGATAATTCATTTCATAATTATATATATATGCTCATCGATATTTATTACTTATATTTCCAAATTGCTTTTTACTTTTTCACTTACAGTTAAATCTTTGATCTAGTAGGTGCCGAAATGGTAGTTTTCGAAAATTTAATCAAACAATGAGGTATGATAATGTATGAACGTACCTTTGCATACAAAATATGCTTCATAACAAAATCAAAATAAATATAATTTTATATCAGGAATCTATTATGATAATTTAAAGTATTTAAAGTTACAAATCTATACGTTTTCATTAAGTATAAAATTTTCAAATAATATACCATGATGATTACTCTTATTTTTCATCGTTATATCATAAACATCTTTGGATTCAATTATCCTTAATTCCATATCTTTCATTTTTAAAGCATCATTAATGACTGATTTTATGGATTCCGGCGCAAGTTTTTTTGTAATACGCAAAACATTTTGAATAACATTGAGTACTTCATTAATTTTTTCCCCAAATAAAGTTCGTTGATCTAGTGATTCATTTGATTTCATTTCTTTTATATACAAATACAATCTGTCCGATAATATGGCTGAAAATAAATCACCTACACCAGTAAAATATGATTCTATAAGTGGCACTCGAAGTATTACAGGGGAATAATTTTTAATTGACGCTACTGTATAAATATAATTTTCATCTTTAAAAAGTTTCGAGTAGCATGATGTAATAATGATAATTGGAATTGTCTCATGTAGAGTCTTTAATGCTATTTGTAATTCATCCATTGACGAAATCGATTTACCATACAATATTTCGAGCTCATATTGATTTGGAGTGATTACATCTACAAGTTTTTCTGGGTCAAATATAATTCTTTTATATTCTGGAATTACATCTTCATTGACGTATAATTGACCTTCATCACCCATTACCGGATCCATTACCCATAAGGAATTAGTGTTTTCTTTTTTAAATTTTCTGTAATATTTACCCATAGTCTTGACTGAATCTTTATTAGGTAAGTAACCAGATAAATATGCATCATAAGTGTCTTTAAAATTTGTAAAAACACCATTCAGTAGATTAGCTAAATCATTTTCTGATGTAATGTTTCCATAAACTTTATCCATACCGTAACCTGTATGATTTGAGAACTGAACACTATTACAACAATCAACGTCCCAACCTAAACATTGTAAAGGAAATGTTGCAGCTTTATTGCCAACATAGCCATGGACAACATGTGATTGTGTAGCTAGTATTCTTGGCATTATTAATAATATTTTTTAATATATTTTACTTGCCTTCGATCTTCAATAATTATCCTAGTTCAGAAACAAATAGAAATCAATTGATTTTCAAAAAATATTAGTTGCTATATATTTTGATATATTTTCTAAATACCAAACTTGGTTTGTTAGAAGAAAAGATATCTAATCTAATTCATTACAACATTTATTTTTATTGAATAGTTACAATGTTCATTATATCTTGTCGGAGTCATAGGATCGAAACTTTTGCAATTTCAAATGCCGCGATGAAATGAGATGAATTACAATTACAAATATTAATATGTAATTGTAATATATTATTGTATCCAATGGCCTAGTTAATAAATAAGCAAATAAGTATGGAAATTTTTTTTATAACTAATTAATTGGTCATGAGTGCTTTCATCTTAAGAAAACTAAAAGAGTATTATTAAACCAAATATTCATATTCACCGATACAGAGCCCAAAAATGTTTTCAATTCAAATCACAGAATTTAATCGCATAAATACAATCTATCACATATTTTATTATCCAAATTAGAGATTAAAATTATTTTTAATGCCGTAGACTTCTTAAATGTTTTATTCGATCTCTAACGATGAATTAATTCAAATATACATATTTTTATAATTGTTATTATCTTCTTGAAATCATTAAAGTATAAATTTATATTGAATTTAAATTAGCTTACAATTATTGTGATGATACTTCCATAAAGAATTTGAAATATTTAAGTTATTTTCAAATTTCAAGTTTGTGCTCATTTTGGGAGCTTGATTACTATAACTGATTAAATTTGAGAAAATTGCCGTGGAGAGTTTTAAAACATTAGCGGATTTATGTTAAGAAAATTTTCATACTTCCATAAGATTAAGCCATCTTAGTATAGTGGTTAGTACACATCGTTGTGGCCGATGAAACCCTGGTTCGATTCTAGGAGATGGCATATTTTTTGTTAATTTTATATTAAAATACATCTACCTTCAAATTGTTTTTTTAAAATCAAGTTTGTATAGATTTATTTCACTTACTGCAGTCACCCAAACTAATAAAATTATAATTAACTAAATGACATAACAATTTTCACTTTTCTGGGGTATCCTGTAGAAAACATGTCTATATTGATAGACAACACAAACTGGAAGTTCAGTAGCACAAATTTCCAATATAACTCAATAATTTATATATTTATTAATTTTACGTTATGTATTTAGTTAAAACATGATTGTTAATTATTTTATATAAGGACAAAAATCATATCTCAACCATTTAACAAAATTGTTTTTTTTGATCCAGTTATAGTTGATTATTTTATTTTTAGCTTTTTCTGTCTAAACAACTGTTGTGACTTCAAAAAATCTCTTTAAATAAAAGATTTGGAAAGTTGAATTTACTACAACAATTGCTAATTGAACAATAGACCACCACTTAACCCTGTCATTTGTGGATTCGGCAGTATTTCTATGTGTTTTTTCTCTCAAAATTAAATATTGTTGTTCATTTTTGACTTCATTCATTAATCTATTTAATTTTCTAACTGCACCTTCTAAAGTATCATCCTCATCACTGATATCAACATATTTAGTACCCCAAATATTGAATGAAACTTCTTTATTAGCTTCATTTGAATGCTCATTTAAGAAACAATATTCATATTTTCCCGAATAACCAGCAACTATACTTTCTTCACCATATGTAACATCTCTTACAGATTTTAAAATATCATTTCTATTTTGACCAAAAATAACTAAATCACCACGTAATTCTTCATTTGATTCATTATCTCTATTACCGAATTGAAAAGAGATGGAAAATTCGTCATCTTTCTTTAAGTTTTCATAAAAACATCTACGACCCTTTGGAGGTAATAAGACATTGTGTGCATTAACAAAGGAACTTAAATATAACAATGAACAAAGCAGGATACCGAATGATTGAGAAAACATGTTGAAAATATTCTTGTCGTTATTTTGCCGTTTATTCTAGATCACCTGAATAAAACTCAATTATTTAAACTAGAATGAAAATGAAGATTAAAATTGAAAAAAATTTTGAGTTTTTTATTAATTAAAAATAATATTTATCAATTAATTGAAAAATTCTAATTTTTGAAATTGGATTGGAAAATGGGTTAATTAATATTTTAAACAATTAATTATTACTACGAAATTAAAAGAAAACAAATTGTATTGTAAAATTCGTTAATGCGTTTTGTATTCGTTTCGTCGTTTGTTATACGGTAAAAAAAGTTATGCGAGAGTAAAATCCATATATAATAATGGTTAATTGTATACAGATATGTAATGTTCAATCTTTAATTTGCATCGCTTCATTGACTGATATTGTGTTAAAAATAGGTTCAACAGATATTATTATTAATCTAATTTAATAATATCAATAAACAAACTTCTTGGTTGTTATAGCAGTTTTAAATGAATCCTTTGCTTTTTTTGAAAATTTTTGAATTAGATATTGCATTGCATATCACAGGTTATCTGCTTACAATAGTAAACGTAAAATATAAATTATAACTTAATAAAAACTTTATATGATTGAAGCATTGTTTTTTTTTAAACTATATATATATAACTGTATTTCCTATAAGTTACGAATCACATAAATTCAATTGACATGCTTAACTAATATTTATGAAATACTTAGCCTTAAATTTAATTTGTTTTTGAAATATAGTCATTTCTCGAATTTAGATTATTGAGCCTAATTTCCAGAAGCGACAGATCCAAACTCGTTCCATTAATATAAATTATTAGATTATTTTAACAAATATCCTTGTTAAAAATTCATTCAAAACTTTTTGTTTGGATATAAATTTCCTATATTTTTCTATGGTATACCCTAACGCTAATCTAAATGATTTAATTTATTTTTAATTATGTTTCTAAAATTTAACTATATTATATGTTATATGATCGTTATGCATCTCATTATTTAGTTTGAAGGACATTTTTATTGTAAGTTGGAGACGATGGTAGAAGTATATGCCGCTTTATTGGGCAGTGATGTTAAATTGCTTATTTATATTATTCATTTTGAGGCTTGCAATAGCACAATATAATTTATTTGTCTTCTTATGTAAAATTATATAAAATATACTAATATACAACACCTAGAACTTATTCGCTCTGGTCACTTTGTGAAAATGCTTGTTATTTATACTTGTTGGTAAAACGTCTGACACTTTGAAAGCGAATATTTTTAAAAGACAAATTTTATGTCAAAAAACTTTCAAGATGTTCTTTGAGTAATACTCACAATTTACTAATAACTAATTGGATGTGTATCTTTCTAGAGCAATAACTTCTTAATCCTAGAACTTTACAAAATTCTCAATTTCACGTTAATTGTTGGAGATTTCTAGAAATATGAAGTTACTATTCCATTAAAATACAAATCCAATTAATTATATCTAAATTGAGAATATTACTTTTGGAACATTCTAGAAGCTATTTCGACAGGAACTTAA
>JAJMDY010000050.1:0-94118 GCA_030573885.1 Tetrapisispora pingtungensis (nom. inval.)
TCAATATGACAGACATATTTCGAAAAGGTATAAAAGGCAAGCATTTTTATCAATCAATCAGAACAAATAAGTTCTAGATTCTGTACATTAATATATATTATATAATCTTACATAAAGAGGACAAGGAATTATACTGTAATACTGTAACCTCTAATATGAATAATAAATTAAATATTAAATCAAACACTACTGCTACTAACGCAGAATCTACTTCTACCATTGTCTCCGATTTTCAATAGTATTTTTGTAAAATAGTAACTTATTAATTCTATAGCTTTCCAATGTAACATTATACGTATAGATTACCTTGTTTTTTCCAACAATATGCAAACTTATAGTAATAATAATCTGTAATATACAAGGTTTTCGAAATTGATGCAGTACAAGCTGAGAAGCATAAAAAGTTTTATGGGCGGTTAGTGTAGTGGTTATCATCCCACCCTTCCAAGGTGGGGACACGGGTTCGATTCTCGTACCGCTCAATTTTTTGTACTCCAGACCAAATTTAACGTAATTTAATTAAGGATTACAAGCATATAAAATAAAATTTATAAACTTTTGGAAATAATATTTAATTATTTCTATTTTTTAACATTTTCTTTACATATTATTTTTTTATTGTTCTACAGTAAAAAAAAATTATACATCAGTAATTTTAGAAAAGTACCTATATATAAAAAATTTCTGGAAATTGAATTTATAATGTTCGTGGTTATGAAAATTTAAGTTTATTTTGTTTAGTTCTAAATTACATAATACTGTTAACTAAATCAGCACATAAAACAGCATTTTCAGACTTACCTTGAGCTTTCAAAGCAACACCTTTAGAACTTTTAACAATTCTAACAATTAAGGCAATTTTAACACCAGTTAGAGCACTCTTACCAAATAATTTTAAGACATGAGAGTTTGCTTCATTTGGAGCAAATTGTGTATTTTCTAATGGTAAACAACTTGTATTTACAATAATCTTGTCAATAACTTCTTGAACAGTGATATTTTCTTGAATGTTATAAACAGCAATTTCTTCATTTGGTAATTCATCAAAAACGGAAGTGAAATCACCAACAAATGAACTTTTAACGTAATCACCAGCATTCAAGTAAATAGAATCAATTTCGTATTCGTCAGCAAAACCTTCATCGCCTTCAAATGGTTCATTGGTTTCTGGATTTAATTCTTTAGTAGTGAAAGTCAAATTGTTTAAGAAACCTTCCATAACAATTTCTTCCGATTTTTTAAAAGCAACGTAGAAGGAACTTTCAGTAGATGGTAGCAATCTCTCAATTGGAATACTGAATAATTCTTCTAAAGCGGCGTTGTCTGGATCTTCTGGAGTACATGCGACAGAGACATCATCTAAAGCAACGTCGTTTAATGTGTTAGTGATGTTGAATTGGAAAATAACATGTTCCTTGAACAAATGTTTAATACCTTTAACAACAAATTCGGCTTCAGATTCAGT
This sequence comes from Tetrapisispora pingtungensis (nom. inval.), assembly GCA_030573885.1. Classification (NCBI taxonomy): domain Eukaryota; kingdom Fungi; phylum Ascomycota; class Saccharomycetes; order Saccharomycetales; family Saccharomycetaceae; genus Tetrapisispora; species Tetrapisispora pingtungensis (nom. inval.). The sequence goes on from JAJMDY010000050.1 coordinate 1,466, forward strand.
TAAAGAAACTACGTTTGAACTGTTGATCAATGTACCAAATGGCTTGAATTCTTCAATTGCTAAGAGCTCATCAGCGTATTTGGTAGCCAATAATTCACTTTGGTCCTCGGCTGATGTTGGGCCACTATAAGTGGCAGAATCAGCTCTTTCATTATGAGTAGAACCTTCATGTTTAGAACCTTCGGTAGATTCTAATCTGTTGTTGTGTAATTCTTCTTGTTTTCTCTTCAATTCAATTGCCTTAGCTTCGTCTTCTGTAATTCTACGGATGGCTGAAGAATCAAATGGTGTGGCAAAAGAATCAGAATTGTTGTTCATATAATCAGATAATTTTGATTCTAAAGATTGGAAATCAAAAGTGTATTTACTTTGAATAAATTCTTCGCTTACCTTTTCTTCTGAGTTTTCAATGAATTTTAAAGCAATGATAGCTCTATCTCTAACTTCATCATCTGGATCATTGGCAATTCTCTTCAACAAACTGACAATAGATTCTCTTAAAGATATGTCTTTCTTTGATAAAGCAAACTTAGATAAGGAAACAACTGCAGCAGATCTTATAATAGAGTTTTCTAAAACTAATCTGTTATAAATATGTCTAACATATAATGATGGATTAGAAGTAAATGGACCTTCCTTACCCAATAAATGTAAAATTCTAACCAAAATTTCATTAAATTCACAATCTTCAATGAAGTCACATAAATTTTCTAAAGCTAATTCTTTTGATTGTGGAACGAAGGAAACAATATCAATTAAAGCTTCAACAATATTATTCTTGAATTTAAAACCACCTTCACCATTTTTTAAAACATCAATTAAGAAGTTTAAGATAGCTTTCCATTCTTGTGGGAAATTCAATGATAAAGTTCTGACAGCATCAATAATAATGATCTTAAAATCGTCTGAAACTTCATGGATAAACTTAGTGATGGTGGAAATTAAAGAAGAAATATTTTTTTCAGTACCAGTCTTCAATAATATAGTAATGGCATAAGTGGAAACATTTCTGTTAGAATCGTTAATTAATGATTCTAATTCTGGGTTACAGACTAAAATTTTTTCTGGAGATACCATTGAAACTCTATTCAAGATTCTTAAAGCAGCAAATTTAGTGGTAACTCTTGGAACACTTAATAAGCCTTGTAAAGTTTGAATAGCAACCGCAAATAATTCTGGAGATACAAGTCTTTGGTTTGTAGCAGCAAATGATGTAATAACCTTACTTACTTCAATTTGAACAGATTCATGTTTGTTGTTTAACCAATTGTATAACATATTTTGGAATTGTGGAAATAATTGTGGATCTCTTTGAACTAATTCGTTTACGATCTTAACTAATTGAACTTTAGCTAATTGATTCTTTAGATTATTAGAATCAGCAAATTGTTTAACCAATTTCAATAAGGACATCTTATCATTTTTTTTTAATTGATACAATAAACCTAATGCATGATATTGAGTAATAAAAGTTGAGTTTGGATAGTAATCACCAATAACATCTTGCTGAGGAAATGGTTTCAAATCAACCACGGCTTCTTGAGTTTCATTTGAAAATCTTTTAATGGTATTTTCAGAGATCGGTAATAGATGATAAGAAGTAACTAATGAGGCTGAAGATATTGTCGGATTTTTACTGACAACAGCACTTTTTAATAATCTTTCGGCAGAAAAAGCAGTGGATTCATCTAACACAACACTCAATGATCTAATAGCATTAGATTTAACTAGATCAGAACCGTTTTGAACATCCTTCATTATTGAAGAAGTAGCCATTAATACATCTTCTGAGATACCACTTAATTCTTTAATTGATAAGTAAACGGCTTGTCTCAATGAATCATTTGGATGTTGGAATAATTTAGAAATGGAAAAAAATAAAGCAGTAGCTTCAGTTTCCGGGAATGTTTCACCATTAGCTAATAATCTCAATAAACGAGAAATCAATAAACGACATCTCTTTGCATTCACAGGGGATTCATTGAATTGAGTCATACAATCTTGATAGATTGTCATCTTATCAGGAATGTCACCTGAATCAGAACTTTCAAATTTCTTATAAGTGTGAGTAGACATGATTGATTCTATCCAATTTTGACTCAATTACCAAATAAAAAAAATTCTTTAATAAAATTAAACTTTTCAGACCAAAAAAAATGTAAAGGAACAGAAATATTAGGAGTTAAAAGAATTATAGCAATCAATTGTCTTCTTGGACTGTTACAACTTTTCCTAATCAACAAAAACACACTTAAATCAACATCCAAAAAAACACATCTTCAAATACATAATTACAAATAAACTAATAAATCTACCCAAATTATCTACATACTTCTCAATTAAAAGTTTCAAAAGTTTACATTTCCCAAATTCTGGAAAACTTTTGGTCCTTACGTGTTATGATCGCGTTATACGAAATCTTAACCCGGTCTGCGGCAAACCAAAACTATATGTTATAAGCATCGATTCTAAGATTGATGAACATATTGTTTGTGATGATGTTGGTACAACGGATGATCGACATCTTTTGTTCCAATATCAAATACTTGTACAGTTCAAAATGAGGGCAAATAATGTTGATGATGTTAAAATTATATGCTATTATGCGAGATAAAATACAATAAAAGTCTACAATATATATCTATATAAGTGCGTGTGCGCAGTTGTAAAATGTTTCACACTGATGAGTCTCTCCGTTAGTAGTAAATACAAAATTAGAATATTAGTCGGTTTTTAACACCTTTCTTTTGTTGGGAGAACATGTTCATCGGATATTTTTTGCAATGATGGATAAAAATGAAAAAAACAACTTACAAAGGCAAAAACATAATAAAACTTGGTTAGTTTATTAACAATGGTAAAAAATGCACAGCACTTGAAAAACTTATTCCAAACTTATTCTGCATCGGTTATATGATGCATATGGGGCAATGTGTGTGTGCGTGTGTTTGTGGAGGAAAGAGGATTAATGTAAAGGTTGTGATACAGGTTGTTGCGACACAAATTGTTGTAAAGCTGGCTGCTGCTGCTGCTGCTGCTGTTGTTGTTGTTGTTGTTGTTGTTGTTGTTGTTGTTGTTGTTGTTGTTGTTGTTGTTGTTGTTGTTGTTGTTGTTGTTGTTGTTGTTGTTGTTGAGATGGTTCTTCATTTAACGTTAGAAGTAGTTGCGCTAAGCATCTTTTTGTGTTTACATCATCTTTTAAAACTTCTGTGAATGTATCATCTCTTAATTTTTCTGGTAATACAATTTTTAATAATCTTCTTGCCTCCAAATTATCGCTTAATCTTAAATAACATCTAATAATATGTTTTAATAATCTACCTGGTGGAGTTTGTGCAGTCAATTGATCTATCATGTGTTTTAACACATTAGTGACAGCATAAAATCTTTCTAAAGTTGCACATATATATTGTAAACCAATATCATCTAATAGAATTTTTTGTAGAATAAAAATTGCAACTGTTTTTGATAATTCAGAAGATGTTTCCATGATACGTAAACATAGAGGAATAATATCAGTTCTTAGCAAGAAACTGATAACTTCCTGAGAATCATTTTTAACTAAAGCACCAATAACACCTAATGAAGTCAATCTTAAATATTCGAAAGTTCTTTGTCTTGAAGTTGTATTCAAGAAAGGAAATAAAAATAATGGGATATGGGCTTGTAAAAATTGATGTTTTGTTTCAGGATGCGACGCAACACATTGTAATAAAACCAATGCATTACAAACACGATTTGAAAGTTGATTTGAAAGGTAGTTTGGTTGTAACATTGGGTATACACCAATAATTTCATTCAATAGCGAAGTCATAACACCAAATGATGTCCATATAACAAGAGCCAAATCATCATATTGTTCTCTTTTTCTACCTAATTCCAACATAGCTTGTTCCTTGTGAGGTCCATAAGTTAATTGACAAATCCAATGATACACATTTGGGTCATCTAAAGCATGTAACTCACTGGTATTTTCATTTGATCCAGTAGCTGCAGCAACATTGGCATTTGGAACGACAGGTTCTTGTCCATTCTCATTCAAATGTGTATCTTCCATCGTAAATGCTCAGATATTTATTGAAGTTGTGACTATTTAATATTCTTGAAAATTATTATATTCAACACAGGAAGCAAAAATTATGAGTTTTCCTTGAAATATGTTATATAAAACCTTCTATCTTCTGTTTTTATTTTTCTTTTAAAAACGGTTTCTTAGTTATAAAGTTCGCCTGATTCTTACCCGTAATGATAACTCGAAGGTTTTCCAACTTGCCTTGTACAAAAATTGACTAAAACTATCTTTGCTCCAATTTTCAACAGACACGATACTTCAATTTTCAATGTTTCGAAACTTATATGCTCATTTATGTCGATCTCCAAACAATATACATCTCTTAAACCTTCAACTACAATTTTCCTTTTTTGTTTATTTCACTCAAAGTTTTTTTGCTTCCGTTACACCAGTGAATAAAAATTTACACACGTTAAAAATAGAGGGACGGGTAAGCAGTGATGAGAAAAAGAGGTTATTGTCACTTTGGGTTCGTTTGGGTCATTTTGATTCGATACATTACACTTAAATGAAAGGTTATATATTCTACATCTTTATATGAATAGTTATTTGAGTATACTGTATATATGAATGTATTTCTGTATATATATGTAAGTTATGATGGCGGTGAGAGTTGGGTTCTATGCGACAGTCTCATTTTCAAATGAGGTCTTGATTGCTGAAATGATTGCACTCTGTACTATTTTGTTATTACAACCTTTGGAAATTGAATATTCTACTTCACTCATACGGATTAATAGTTCCTGTCTTGTCTTTTCATTCTTTAACTCGTATTCTTCTAATAAAGTGACGATTTCTTCAATGATATCGATTGGTGCTAACCCTTTTGTTTGACATAATTGCTTGATTGTGTAGTAGGCTGTAGTGAAATCGTCTTCTAATATACTCTTAAGTATTCTTTGCACGTCCTCAGGTCTACAAATACCGCAACATTCATAGATGATATCTCTTGTGATTTCACCATTTTCCGAATCAACAGAATTTTTAGAGGCTTGTAAAATATTCATGATTCTTCTCATATCACCCTTGGAAACTTTTAATAATGCTTCCTTCGCATCTTCATCAATTTTTAAGTTTTCTTGTAAAATAACATTATTCATACGACGTGCTAGTGCATCAGTTGGAATAGGTTGGAATCTAAATCTTGTACACCTACTCAGTAGTGCTGGTGTTAACTTATAGGCATAGTTGGCCAAAATACAAAATCTAGTATTTTTAGTGTACTTTTCAATAATTCTTCTTAATGCGTTCTGTGCAGCATTTGTCATAGCATCTGCTTCATCCAATATAATTAACTTGAAACCTTTACTAAAAATCTGTCTTGTTGAAGCAAATTCTTTAATTTGATTTCTGACTACATCGATACCTCTATCATCACTCGCATTCAATTCCAAAACCATATTAGAATAGTTTTTACCGTATATTTCTTTTGCTAATGCAATGATAGTAGAAGTTTTACCAGTACCTGGAGGACCGTAAAATAATAAATGCGGTAACTTACCTTCTTCAACAAACTTGCGTACAGTGTTAACAATATCTGTTTGACCATAAACTTCATCCAAGGAAGAAGGTCTATATTTTTCAACCCAAGGCAAATTCTCTAAGTTTTTTTCTGCTCCATTCATTATAATTTATTAAACTAAAAATAAAACCTTAGTCGATACTTTTTTATTTTAACACAAATACAATAAATAATAATAAACAATATTTTCAAGTATAATAGTTATAAAAATCAAAGGGTTCTATAATTATTCAAATTAGAACCAATTGATACTTAAAAACCTAAGTATTCATTGAACCTTAACGTGTCTTTTCAATTAAATTTGGTGTTTTATTTAAAGATTGTACTATTTTTTTGTTTAAAGCCTGGTCCGAAGGTTGCGATGATTTGAAATTTCAAAGAGGGCCTAAGCAGGTGAAAAGGATAATATATCACTGTCTTGTAAAATAACCATTTACTTGATGGAAAGAAGATTAGACTAATAGATGGTATTATATGATTGTAATTTCTATTGATAATTTATTTTTTGATTTGATCATTGGTTAATTGAAAATAAAATCTAAAAAGTTTTCTCAATTAGCCTACGAGTTATCATAATAGAATGCTAAACTATTCACAATGATTATTTTACCTTCATTAATTATTTCTTTACTGCCCATTTGTTGGGCTTATAACAGAGATTTAGCTGCTGCTTTGGGTTCATCTTCCAATGAAACAAATACTATATCAGATTGGGTTCCTATTCATAATTCTATCACAAACGGTAATATTGATTATTATTCTTTCCCACTTGCTGTAAGTTATAATAGTGAATCATTTGATTTTATGTTTATATCTGGTAACTTATTAAATAAACCCGACACAAATGATACAACTTTAAGAATATATTATAGTTTTGATGAAAATATGTTCTCTAATTTATCCACTGCCGAGACAGCAGATTTTTATGATGGCTATGCATCTGCAATGGCCACTACTTTCTCTTTGAAAATATTGACCAATAACAATGTAACTTACTCCAATTTATATATTGCTATTCAACTAGTAGATTCTAATACTGGTGTTGCATTGAATGTGAGTGATTCTAGCGACTATAATGAGGAAGAGAGTTTGAACGAAGCATGGAATTATCAAATTGCTGTTTCCACTTCAGATTTATATTATCAATGGGATAAGAAAAGCAATTTACAATTAATCGATTCAGATGATACTTCTGCTTTGATTCTAATTGGTAGAGATGCTGTAGCTTCTTCAGCAGTATCAAATTCAACAACTATTAATAACAGCTTTGATCTTTATGTTTACACCCCAGAAGAAGCAGAAAAAATAATTGCTGATAGAAGTTTGTCTGTTAATGCAGTTAAAGAAGGTTCTTTTATAATATCATCAGAAGATTCAGATAATTGGGGTACGACCGTTAAATCGTTGGATAGTGAAGATTTTGCTATATATAAACTAAACTTACAAGCTTATGCCGAAAGTAGCGCAGGTCAATTTTACATAACTGGTTTAAACAGTTCCACAGAATATGTTGCATTCTTAACTAAAAACATTGAAAATATTTCTATTAGTGGTGATTCTGATTCCAATGGTGGTTTGATATTTTCTAAATTTACATTTAATACACAAGTAGATGATACTTGTACATTAGTGTTTGGTTTGGATTTTTGTAGTGGAGTTGCATACTCTGTTCCAACACCTTCATCAGTAGACAAAAACAGAACCTTAATTGCAGATTTGTATGATTCGATTAGTGAATCACTTTATTCAAACTTCACAAAAGCTTTACAAATTATTCCATGTGATACTGAATTAGATGCAAGATATTCCCCACTTCGAACATGCGAAGATTGTAGTGATTCCTACAAAAATTGGCTATGTGCAGTTTCAATACCCAGATGTTCGACCAGAGTTGAACCTCAATTTATCTTTAGAAACAAAAACGTGAATAGGAATAATTATATTAACAACTTGGTTCGTCCAATTAATAATTATTACGAAGTATTACCATGCATCGATATGTGTCACTCTATGGTTAGAGACTGTCCTGCTGATTTCGGTTTTTCCTGTCCAGAAGATGATGGAAATGATCTTCTTTTTTCTAGTTATAACTATTTTTACACTAGTTTCAACTATACCACTTGCAATTACATAGGTAACTACTCAGATTTGGTAATGCCTGACGATACCACAAAGTAAGCGAAAACATTAATACATTACACTTTTAAATTATAAGAATCGAAACTACATTTATTAAGAATAAGAATCAGTAGCATTTATAAACATAACACATATTCATAGGCTCTACAGTATATAGTCAAAAAATCAAATCAAATTAATATTTTTTCATTAAATATAATAATCTTAACTGCAAATATAAACTATGGAGTATGAGGTCTTGGTATTTCAAAATCGATAGATAAGAACCCTGATTCTCTTAACAATATTATTTTAATGTTTTTATTCTTGATAAGTTCGGATTCATTCAAGCCATGCACATATTCATCAACTTTCATTAAAGGGTGTGGATAAATGTATTTTGAAATCCATCTCCAAAGTGTTAACGTTATAATCTCCAAAAATAAATCTAATAAATTATAAAAAGATATTATTTTAAATGCATCTTCAATTTTACAGTTGATATTTGTGACTATCTCTTCTAATTCATCTGCTGTGAGATATTTTGATAATGGGCTAACGGACGAATAACCAAACAATTGTTCAGGGTTATCATAATAACCCTGTGGAATAAAATCTAAGCAATTCACATCGTCTCTAACTGCTGCTGGTTCAGCTCCAGGAAGATATGTACTAAATTGAGGATAATCTAATGATATATCGAAAATTTGAGGTATTCTTACGATCCTTGTCTTCTTAAATGCCTCCGAATCCACTGGAACGTATATATTTGGAAAATGAGTTATACAAATCTCATGATCTTCATCATGGCCTTGGTATTCACTGTGGATTCCTAAATCCTTATAAAATGTTTCTGTATATTCGTGATAATTGAAAAATAGAGGTCTTTCTTCAACATTACTACTGTTTGATCCAATTCTTGACCCGGTCATTTAAAATACATGAGGAACAGTATATTTGAGAAAATACTATAATCCTAACGTTCTTGATTATTTAAATACGACCCTTTCATTAAATTATAACCCTTCAATAAAATCACCTTCAAAATGTAATTTTAAAGAAGCCTGTTATGTTTATACTAAGAATTTCTTTCCAAGCTTTATTGTGGTTTTTCAATGTGGAAAATTTACGGATTTCAAAGTTTCAAAAATACGTAGGTAACAACTACAAATGACTACAAAACTTAATAGTATTTTTAATGTTTTAAAGAGATTATTATATGTATACATTAAAAATATTATCTTTACTCTTTGAAGATTCTTACAATTGGGTTTATTGAAGCAAATCATAAAAAACATAAAGTATAGGACGATATTTAATACAATCAATATGTCAATTGAAACTATCCAACCATCGGAAAAAGAATTTGTTAGCAAATTCCTTACTTTAGCTACTTTATCTGAACCAGCATTATCAAAAGATTACCAAAAACCTTTGCAAGATGTTACAAGTCTTGGTGTCGCTTTACCAGCTCTAAGATACAAATACAAGCGATCTAGATCTAGAGATATAAATGTTACTGCTAAAGATTCTTCTGATAAAGCTTCAAGTTTAGTCAAATTGACACTAAAAAGTATCAGAGCTCCGAAGTTCTCTGTTGAACATGATTTTTCAACTTTTGATACCGTTCACCAAGTGAAACAATATTTATTCGATGAAAAACATGTTGATCAAAACTCAGCAATTAAGTTGTTATTAAAAGGTAAAGTTTTACATGATAAAATATTATTATCAGATTTAAATGTTACTAATGCCACTGTAAACGTAATGATCTCAAAAGCAACTGTTACTGATAGCAATGATATCGAACCCGAAGCTCCTTCACTGGACTCGGTTGAAATTGTTAGTAATTACGAAATTCCATGGGAAGAAATTGAAACTTTGTTATCTAACAAATGGAAGAATTCTCAAGAAGCTTCTAAAGCTATCAAAAAATTGAAAACCAGCTATGAATTGAATTAGTTTTATTTTAATGCAAGTACTTCAGATATCTATATAATATTAAATTTGGTTATAAATACATTAGCCCTTCACCTCACCAATCTTCTATAATTTTATGGTAAGACATAATAAACTCAAATAATTAGATAGTAATAATAGTTTTTCTTTTTTAAAAAAAACTTTTAATATAGTAGATCACAAGAATTAATCATCCCTAACCTTCTTTTTACGCATATGCTTAACTCTTTCTTTTATACTATTGTTCCAATGCACACCAGAGAAACCTCTCTTGAAATCGTACACTTCTGATGATAGAGCATCATTGACCATGTCATTGGTCATCTTTAGATCTTTACCTAGCACATCAATCGAATTATGTATGAAGTTATCTTTATAAGTGATTTCATCTTCTGTACTTTGATTTGATACATTATTGACATTTACCTTATTAATAATGTCATTATAATTCTTATGTTTTTGTCGTTGCGATGCTACATATTTTCTACATTTATCAATCTCATCTTGATCCAGTCTATTTAACTGTAACCTTCTTTTAAAAATTATTTTTTCAAAAATATCATTAGGATCAATAATAGTCTTAGGAAATGTTTGAATTACTTGGAACATATGCATGTCTTGATCATCTTGGCACATATGAGTTCTAGTTTGTTTATTATTACCCAAACTGTATTGAGTAAATGATCTACGCAAAGTTTTACCTTTTAACAATTCAGGTTCACTCAGTTTAAAAATAGATAAAGATGCTTTAAATAAAAAATGAGAATCTTCATAAAACATACAATCCCAAATACGTAACGTAGTTTCTATTGGAAGAACACCAATGAAACAACTCATAAACCAACTTGCAGTACATAAAGTCAATGGTGGTAACTTGAATAAAAATAAATTTTTAGAAGTTGTTGAATTTCTTGTTGAATTTTTTAAGTATCCATTATTGTAGGATGATTCAATTTCAGACCATAATTCTGGCAAATATTCTTTAATACATAATAACAGAACGCCTTGATCAATGTTAACTCCCTCTAAATTTACATTATGTACACCAGGTAAATACCTAGAAGTGATTATAACGAGCATCCAAAAAGCTTTTTCCTCATCCATAAATAGTAATAGTAAACCCGCTAAAAAATTCATAGATTGACAATAACCAATTTTAGGGTTATACAATGAAAATGCAACTAAAATACGACGAAGAGCTTTAATCATCACTGGTTCAGCATTTGAAAATTCCTCTTTTTGAAAATGAATATTATCAGGAAAAGTTCTGTTCAAGTCTCTTTCAATGACGTCAAAATCATAATTTTTTGATTTTGGATCTGCATTCTGTAATGCTTCTATTTTTTTCAATAAATTTGAATATACATCTTTATTTTTATTCAGTTTTTCTTGTCCTCTAGCAAAATACCACCAAGCATTCCCTCTCCATTCTGCAGGTATACCCTTTCTAACGTAACGTTTTAATTTTTCACTTTGGGGTGGAAACCTAACTGGAATATCATTTCCAACAGGTAACCCTGATTTTTCTAATAGATATATCCATTTTTGTTTTCTTCTTATACAGTACTCAGAATAGCCTTCCCACCATTTATCATAGGTTTCTTCAGAAATATAATTATTTTGTTTCTTAAAACCATATCTATCATAATGGTCTGCATTCAAATTTTTACTTTTAGTGGTAATATTAATGGGTACGACCTCAGCATTTTGAATATTTACCAACATTTCAGTAGATTCACGATTATTTTCTGAATCATCATCTTCATCATCAGATTCCAATTGATCAAATTCATTTGGTTTATTAGATATAAAATTTTTCTTCGAATGTTCATCATCTTCATCGTCATAAAGATCAATTACACTCATTGCAGCGTCATCATTTTGAATTTTGTTTTTATTATTGCTTATTTTCTTATTATCTATCAATATGTTATTATAGTTACTATTACTATTCATACTATCAATTTTCTGCCCAGCGTTGTTACCATTTATAGTTTTTTCTTCATGAACTTTGTAGTAATCTGTGTCAAACTTTTTGTTATTGCCCAATACTGGTGTGCTATTATTAGCTCCACTATACAATGAATCTTGCAAATTTGGTACAGATGGTGATCTTAAACTAAAATTTGTCTTCATATTAGCAAAACCAGTTCTGCTATTATTGACACTCATGTTTCTATTATAATTAGAACCCATATAGGAAGTTTTATTTTTTAGCATATTATAGTCATCTCCAAAAGATTTTGTTTGTTTCATTTGAATAGCATCAGAAGCTGGATATATATTAGTTTCTTCTCTCATAACTATCTTATAAGTTTAAGAAATATGTATTTAAAAAATTCAACCAATAAAAAAAGTTGAGGAGAAGTCTCGATATATTATTACCACAAATCTGTATCAGCTTGTACTTATTATATCAAATCAACTATTTTTAGAAATGCTTTATTTCTGACTAAACTTAACCTTCCAAAAAAATTTACGCTAAAGCAAATTCAATTAATAGCGTCTAGTTAAATAGAATAAATAATCAAATTCCAATAAATATGCCACAAATAGACTAGATTATTTTGGTCTTATATTAATATCATATTTAATGCTTTATGATCTTTATTCATAATTTTAATATCTAACTTTTTTTAATTGTTAAAGGAACTTTTTGAGGGACCGTATAGGAATATTTTTTTAAAAAATTAATTTAAATGTTTTGGAGAAGAGATGTTTGTAATGAACTTTATCAAAATAAATAATTTTAAAGGATAATTATATACATTGATCAACTTGAAGTAGCTATATTCATATGAAAAGAAATATCTGTTTTAGTTAAATACTCTAGAAATATAATAAGATTATTACAGTGTCGTAAAAATTAAATTTGATTATGAGTTTTTTTGATACCTGGGAAGTTGATAGACCAGGTAATTTTTCATTTTCTATCTGTTCGAATCAAAATTTAGGTTCTGGATTGATTCTTTTTACATATGATAAACCTAAGGCTGTATATGCCGATTCGATTAGTTTTTTGAGTCATTGTAATGATAAAATACCTGCATATGTTATGTCAAAAGCTAAAAGAATTTTAGATACACCTTACATTGATTCTGTAGAAAAAGATTGGTTACAATATTTACATCAAAGTGGAACAGATGGTGGTAATTTTAGATTTTCTGTTTACATTTTAGTAGTGGTCGTGACTGCTAATATGGTGGCATCTGCATTTTTGACAATTTGTCTATTTGTGGCAATTCATGATAAACAGAGACGACATTTTATGTATGTCTTGAGACTTGCTTCTTTATTATCAACAGCTGCATTAGTTCTCACTACTTCTAAAATGATGGCTTTGATTAGTGATGACTATAATAAATACGGTGCAATTTCCATTAATTTAATAACACGAAAGTTAGGAGCATTACTAGCATATAAAATTTTAGATTTTATAGCTGTGCTAATGCTACAATCTTGTCAATTAATTAATGTAACTAGATTAATACCAACTATAGAAGAAAAGAGATTCGCATTGATATGTGGTTTTATGCTAGTGGTGATTTCAAATATTTTATATGCTATATCATTATTTTCAACTGAGTTAGATGATTTTAAGATTTTGAGTCCTTTTGTTTATTTGCTAAGAATTGCATTTGCAGCATCATATGCAGCTATTATAATATCATCTATTTTATCAAGACTTCGAATGTGTTTTTCTAGTTTCTCCTTAGGATTTCTTTCAGTTTTATCGTCATTATTAGTTTTATTTCAAATTATATATTTCTTTTTTGATTTAGCAAATATTTGGATAGATAATATTGGTGAAATATTTAATTTGACTGCTTATGTCGCATCAACTGCTTTGGTTTGGGAATGGATAAATAGAATAACTGTAGTTAAAAGAAAAAAAGAAACACAAAGTATTTTAGGAAGAACGATATATGCAAACGAAGATGATGGACAAACTTTTGCAAGGTATGCTTTAAGGATTCATGATGCTTTAAATAGACCTGTTAGTACAGACAATATATCAAATAATTTGAAAGAAATTAATGATATAGAATCAGAATTGTTAGTACGATCTGATGTAAATGTTACCTCTTCGAATTCATCCAATAAAGAGGATATTGATAAAGAATTAATAATTCAATTTAGTGATGATGATCAAGTAGATTCTAAAAATTTACTTCCAGATCAAACATCTTATGAACTAGATAGTATGAATTCAGATAGAGAAGGCATTCACTTGAGAGATAATGATAACTTAAACCATAAAAAGTATAATTTTAGGAACACAATATATAAGTCGTATAATAACGTAATTATGATGACAGATTACGTTATTTTAAAGACTTTAGGTCAGAGTTCGACTGGTTCATCTAACACTAAAATAAAAGCAATTGAAAGAAATAAAAATAAAGTAAGAAAAAAAATTGGTCTAGATAAAATGAATGATGTTCATTTATATAAAATGAGGGATGTTATTTTCGACTCAGAGGAAGATGACATGCATGATAACGAACAAGAAAGTCAATCGGGTGACTTTGTATTTTCAAACTTGGGTAAAGGATTATAACTTTTGAAATTAATTATTTACTATATATTATGAATATTAATTATATAATTAAATTAATGGTCAATAAAAAATGTTATTAATTAGATTATATACAGAAAGGAAGGAATATTAATTCAAACATAACAAGAAAACAAAACAATTATTTTCTTGTTAGTATTTTATCAATCAAATAAGCCATTTTCACTAAATGCATCTTTCATTGTTTTACATCTAATGTTGATCGGATATCTCATATACTTTATATTACTTCTAGTAATATCGTAATCTTTATTATAATTGAAAACATATTCTTTCTTCATATTTTTACCATAAAATGTGTTTTTGCGTAGTGTTGATTTTAACCAATATATTCTTTTAAAGTTAGGAACTGGGCTCTTCTGAATTAAACAGTCATTTTCTTTATCAACGATATGATATGAAGGAAGTGAATTTATTGATTCTTTTAATAAGTTATTCACCTTAATATGAAATTTTGACAATAACTTTTTCCTTTGAGATTCTTTCTCATAAAAAGGTAACAAAATGGACACAAGTGGATATGATTGACTAATAATTTGTTTTCTTAAAATTCTTTTAAACGATTTGATACGAAAACTAGTAGGTGGTAAATATATTAGCATTGGCAGTCTTCTGTGTAAAATTGGACTGTGAGTATGTAATTTTATTTTTTTCAGGATTTGTCTTTCAAGAAATTTATTTAGTTTTTCAAGATATGTCTTATAAAGTTTTTGATCAGATCTAATGAACTTGAAAAGTGTAATGTAACTAGCTATTTCCTTTTCATAATCATTTTTCTGCTTTATCATTTCTTTTCTAGATACACCTATTATTGTACCATTTTGAATATGCCAATCAAAATGTTTAGTTTTATCTAATTCAAATAAGTTTACTATTTCAACTTCTGAATTCACTCTAGAATTGTGAACTTTCATTTTTATCAAAGTTTTAGGTTTTCTAACAGATTTGTTTTGTGTCTTCTCTAGTTTGAGAAGTTTAAACGGAGATAATTTTGAAACTACACTTTTGGGCAAATCCTTAAATGATTTATCGGAATAAACCATACCACCAATCGATGCATCCCATGGTATTATAGGTTTTCTTATTTTTTGCTGAATCTGTTCTTCCGGTTCAGGATCAATATCTTTCTGCCAGTCTCCCACAGTACTTTGTATAGAATTTGAACTTAAATCACCATCACTTGTTGAAGTTTCAGAAACTTTCAAGTTAGCGAATGAAGTAAAAAAGTTATCTAATAAATTTGATTTATGAACAACCTTTAGTGAAGAATTTCCCAAGAACAGCGGTCTATAACCAGCAAACAGACCTTCTGTTTGAACTTCATCGGTAGGTATATTATCAGTAGAAGGTACCTTTGGTACCAGTAATGATTTCTTTATTATAGCTTGCTTACTCAATTCTTTGTTGACATAACCTTCTACCTTTTTTGTTTCATAAGAATCAAATTCGCTTTTACTGTTTTTAATATTCTTGTTGGTGCTTTTTATTGATGACTTGCTGTTTGAGTCATCCTTATTTAATAATTTCTTATTTGACGATAATGAATAGTATCTTGTTGGCAAATAACAATTGAAATTGCTTCCATAACCAAGTTTAATTATATTATGATTGATTTTTGCGATTCGACACTTTATCATCTCTAAAATAAATAAATGCCTTTATCACTTTTATGTCAAGTTTCTATAACTTATTTTCTCTCCACCATCTATTAGTCACATACAAAAATATATTAAATATACCTTATAAGTGGTAGTTAATAGATCCCAATGACATTCAGTTTGATATACTATATCAATAATTCTAATTTTTACTTCTTATACAATTTACATATTCAAATTTAATCTTTTTTTATGAACTTTTGTATTTCAAAATTATTTTCCAGCTACTTTTAAAATTCGGTAACAAATTGTTAATTTTTTTTAAGCCTCAGTAAAGTATTTAACTTTGCAATATCTAATAGAAGATATCAACATTTTATTAAATGAGATATGATATTATAACTATTTAAATAGTAATTTACTCTTTCATTTAAAAAAAAAAATTAAATAAATATTCAATCTGTTTAAATTTGTAAATATGTTGAAAACTTTAATAATTCTTATTTAAAATTGTGGAATTATATATGATGCAAATTATATGTGTTTGTTTGTAAAATTTATGGCATTTAAATTTATCAGAATAGGATATCACCTTTCGCTAGTACCCCTGCGAGTATACTTATAGCTTCCATTCTAAAAGTGATAATAAATCTTCAGGTCCACAAGCAAGACCAAAGAAACTGTGATGTAATAATTCTTCTGTAGAGGCTCTGTATCTAACATCGACACATAGACATACACTTAAAAATCTTTTAATTTCTAGTGATAGAGATTCTGGATGTCTTAATTTTGGAGTACCATTTGTTGCGATTAAATACAATGCTCTTAATGGGTCTTCGTTTAAATATGGTGGTTCACCTTCTAACATTTCGATAGTCATGATACCAAGAGACCAAACGTCGACTTTTTCATCATATTCACGCTGCTTGACAACTTCAGGAGCCATCCAATAAGGTGTACCGACCATCGTAGCTCTTTTGCTTCTTTGATCAGTTAATTTGGCACAGAAACCAAAATCTGTAATTTTAACACGACCTCTTGTGTCTAGTAAAACATTATCAGATTTAATATCCCTATGTATAATATGTTTTTCGTGTAAAAATTTTAAACCTTGACAGGTTTCTCTTACGATGTATGCTATTTGTGATTCAGTTAGCGGGGAGTTAGAACTTTCATTTGCTGGAGAATTTTCAATAATATCAGTCAAAGAACCACCTTCCATATATTCCATAACTACCCAAAGATCATCTTCTGTTTTTAGATATGCTTCTAAAAAGTTAACAATATTTTTATGACGAGAATCTTTCATCACCAAAATTTCATTAACAATCAATTCTTTACGTGGTTGTTTTGATAGCATCATTTGCTTAATAGCAACCTTATCACCAACCTTTGAAGGCTCATCATATTTATTATTGCTACTCTCATTAGGCGGTAACGCTATTCTTTCTGCCAAATAGACAGAGCCACTAGCACCTTGTCCTGCTTTTTCAATCATTTTGAAACTTGGGGCAGGATCTTGTGAAAAAGTTACTTGCTTTAATCTGGCCATAATTTCAGCGTTTGATAAAGTTGGCTTTGATTGTTTCTTTGCCTTAGGAGGAACAGCACCTGGTGCATTTATTGGTTTCTTTGGTGCTTGTCTTTGAGCAGGCGGTAAATTTGCTGGAGCCCTTGGTGCAGTATTTGGTTTAGTATATTGTCTCATGGCAGAAGCAGCAGCAGCAGCAGCATTAGAACTTGTATTAGATGTAGGTGTCGGTGGTTGGGGAGCTGCTCTTTGTGGATGTAATCGTGGCGGAGGAGAAGAAGTTTGAATTTGCTGACCTTCCTGTGCTCTGGAGGCTGCCATCTTTTGGTTAGTTGGAGTTAATTTAGAATATGGATTTATCATATTGTGTTGTGCTCTATTGTTCAAAGCTTGTTGTTGATGTTGCTGTAGATGCTGTAATTGCTGTTGTTGAGGAGGAAAACGTGGCATCATACGCTGTGGTTGATTTGTGTGTGTAGGAGACGAATCGTTTGGTCTAAAAGGTTGCATTTGATGAAACTTGCCATTTTGTTGTACGCCATTTTTGTATACAGGCGATGGTACTTTTTGACCATAGCTTTGATAATTTCCAGCTAATTTAGTATTTATAGGGGAGATAATTGGTTTATCCACAGGACCATTATTCGATTTTGTGTTTGGGGGGATAGGTGCCACTGGAGCTTGTCTTTGAGGAATCAAACCTTGTTGGTTCGATGGTGAATACCGATTTGGTTTCATAGGATTATTGGTACTAGAATTTTGAATGCTATGATTCGATGGTAACTTTTTCAATTGGTTTTCCGAATTAACTAACGAAGTTGAACTATGATTACTTGATTCCATGGAAGTTGATGAACTATTATATGGATTATTGTTCAATGGGCTAGAATTTGAGGTGGATCTCATATTTTCTATTTTATTTACATTATTTTGGATATTTGCATTACCATCAACATTATTATATTGTTGATAAAATTGTAGAACTTGTATAACAGCTGCAGAATCATTATTCCAATCTTCTCCCGTAATTCTTGAATGTTTTAATAATTTTTCCCAATTAGTAGGCATACCAACGAAACTACCAGTTTCTGGATCAAAACCTACGTGAACTTTATGTGTAAAATTAGTTGGTGAAGAGACACCACTTAATAGCGGACATCTTGTGAATAATAAATCTAACCAACCGTTTAATTCAATTTCGGTTTTAGTTGAGATGAAAATAGATTTTTTTGATGTCGAATCATTATTTGAATTTAAATTTGATAAGCTACCAGTAGCTGATGGTATCGAATTTCTATCTGTTGTACGAACAATTTCCATACAATTTGCTTTAACTTGAGTTCTGCTGATGCTCACTATATTTGTCAGAGGAACTCTTAATAATGGATCATCATTAGTCTTTTCATTTTTATAAAGTGATAAATAAGAATTATTTACTACGATGTATCTTTTCTGCCATAAAAATGAAAGTAACCCATCTTCTTTATACGATACCCAACCTTTTCTATTTGTCATTGTTAAAGTTGTTGATGTAGGAAATTGTGCAGGAATGCTGACTGATCTTTGGTTATTACGCTGCATATCAAATGGCGTTGGCATATCATTAATTGGTTGAGTCTGATTATAACCTGTTAAATTTTTATTATTTATATTCATTGCATTTAAGGCCGTCAAAGGAGCTGGTGGCTTTGGTGCTGGTCCAATATTCTGAAAATCTGAATCAGATATATTATTAGCAGCTGCTGATAAAGACATTTTTTATTCGATATTTTTTTACTTAAAAAATCTAATCAGTCTGTTTCTCAGTTTTCTTTGTTTAATCTAGGCCAATTTATCAATATTTCCTAATTTTTATAACGAAATGTATTTAATATTAGTAGTAAAATATTCAAATTGTATTATTTAATTCCACAGAATTTATAAACACATAAGAACAATCACAATAAAATAAAAAATTAAATATCTTTATTCAATTGTTGTTAGTGATCTTCAATTATGAACAGTTTTTAAAAGAAAGTCAATAATAACAACTATTCTTTTAAAAAAGTCTAGTACCCAATAAACCAAAATCTAATCAAGTTTAAAAATAAAAATATGTAATTAATATCAATAAACTAATATTCTAAATTTACTAATATTAAAATGAAATCATCGTAACTTATAAAATAAAAAAATAATTCAATAATATTATTAAATTATTTGTATTAAAGATGGGAAATGCTCTATTGCTTCTAATCAATAATGAAAAGTTTCAAGAGTTTCGAAATGAATTTTCGAAAAGTTTCAAAATTGGATTTTTTTTAACGAAAATTCAAAATATTGCCTAAAAGAGTATCAAAAATCCATGTTATCGAAATGCTTATTACCTAGTTAGGAAATTAAATCTAAGAACGCGCATGGGAAGCGAAAAAAAGTGCCCAACTGAGGGCCATGGTTACTAAGATATGAACCCTAATATTTAAGAGGGTTTAAATATGTACTAAAGTAGGGTTAATTAAAACAGTAACTATTAAATTTAATACACTTGCGTATATATTTGTAAATAAAATACTTTCTTGCCAAAGTTATTATAATTAAATTAATGTAAATATAATCAACGTGTTAAATAATATATTAATGTACAATGATCCGTAAACCAAGTCATGATACAGACCCACAGATGAATATATACCTAAGAAATAAATATAAAAATAAATATAAAGTCGAAGAATTTTTAATTTTATGCAATGCAACCTTTCGTATATCTTAATTAGACTAATTATGTAATCCATACATATCATATATCATATATTATATATTTTTAATTGTTTAATTTCCTTTTAATTGTGTTTATCTGTCTTTCTATCAACTACAGCAATTACTCTACTGGAATATAATCATCATCAGCTTCATCGTCAATTCTATTGTCTGTTTTAAGTTGTGAACTTTTTGATGCTATCTTTACACGCTTCGTAGGTCTGTTGTATTCATCTTCATCATCTGAGATATCTTGTGAATCATGAATTATACTACTACGTTTCTTAATATAACTCTTATTTTCTTCAATGGCTTTATTCTTTACTAAACTTCTTTCATCATTAAAATCTCTTTCAACACCTCTATATGTGATCACATTACCTAAAATACTTTTTCCAAGTCTATCTTTAAAGGAAGCTGCCTCTAGCTCAAAACATCTATTTGTTAATAGATCAAAAGCACCAGCAAAGGCCTTTTTTATGTCTCTTAAATTAAAAGAACCTCTACTAATATTATTTGATTCATCACCAGGATCTTGAATAGCTAAAGTAAATGTGCTTTTAGCATTTGCAACTCTCCACTGAGATTTAGGTATATATTTAGGTTGATTATCACTAACAGTCAATGCAACATGATCATAACCAAAATTTTTACCATATAATTCAAAAAAATCTATTAATAAAATTCCTAAATTTTCACTTGCATTTATTTCTTTGGTGAGAATTCTTGGATGCAACGATAAGAATGAATAAACTAAACAAATAATTGAAAAACCACCTAAACCACCAGTATGGACATCATTTAATCTTCTAGCATTTAAAAATTGTTTAACAATAAGTACAAGTTCCCTTAAACCATTGGTTTTAGCCAACCATGATCTAATAATATTAGCAGCATCCAGACCATTATCCCTTTCAAAAGAAACATCAATATGAATATTTGAAGTTGGTTCGACAAATTTAATAATAGGAACACGAGCATTTGCAATGATTGTTATATCTGTAGCTTGGCCTTTACTTTTTAAAAAACTTGCTATTGAGTACATAGAATTTCTAGAACCTTTATCACCTTCTGTACTATTTATCACGCAATCTATATCTGAACCTGGCAAATATAAATCAGTAGCGTAAGATCCAAAGACATGTAAATCTGCATCCGGCCAATGCTCTTTAACAGATTCTCGTATGCTGTTTATAGTTTGGTTTCTCATTTCAATTTCTTTCCTATTTGGAGAAATATAAGACACAAAATCTTTAATCTCTAAAGTTAACCAATCTGCAATTTCTTTCTGTTTTGAATGATCATGGTTAATAATCCAAGGGAAATCAGTATTAAAGATGTTTTCATTTTCTTTATCTTTATTTTCACCGTCATCTTCATTTTCACTTGAACTGGATTCAGAAAAAGCAATAAAATCATTGTTCTTATCTATATCGTTTGAAACTTTAGGAACAGAATCTTTTACTTTAGAACTACGATTTTCAATTTCTTTGGCAATTTTATTTAGTGGCTTTGATTCATCACTAGTATCTACACGTTCCATTGATTTAGATAAATGTCCCTCATAATCATCGTAATTATCATCTACTTCTGATACACAACTGGATACCTCAATAACTTCTGTATTTTCTTTCTTTGACATTTATAATTATTATTATTCGTTTTATTATTCTTCTTATTATTTATTCTATTTTTATTAAGTTTTGATTTCACCGTCTTGTTTTCTTATTATGTATTAAATTGAGAAATAAAGAGCAATATAATTAATTAGTTAATATGTTTGTTGATTCATTTCTAAGTGAGAGGGAATTACTTAACTTATATTTACCTTAAAGTAGATTTAATTAATAATTTTCATTTCTTTTAAATAATTTCTATATATTTTTAATTAATTCGATGACCTCGTATGCTGTGATAACATATGTTTTGATTTTGAGAGAAAATGAACTTGATTTAGAACAAAAAGGTAATGGTTTATGCTATTTTATCTGAATATACTTATTTAAATGCATTAGTTACTTTTTTACTTATATACAATGAATATACATATCAATTTTCTATCATCTCAATTACATTTACCATTTTTAGTAATACAATCATTTTGTCTCGATGACAATGACAATTTTATTTTATACATTAATTGGATACGTTTATAATTTATTTTTATCATTGTAATAATTTGAAATCCAATTACTTTTTTAATTTATGAATATTTTAATTTTATTTCAATAAACTTGGAATGTTTGCCGAATGAAAAATCCAACCAATGGGTCTTTTTTGTTTTTTTGTTTCATCGATATATCTAAAATCTTCCAGAAGATCAATAATATAATCCAATGTATAGCCTCTATTCAGACCATTTTCTATTGCTTTATACAATACTTTTCTTCTTGAGAATCTTTTATTTACAGCAGGATCACGTCTCCAACCTGTTTGGTAAATTGATTCTAATTCTCTGATTGACGGTTGACCATTAATACCTTCAGTATATTCTTTCCATAAATCTAAAATTGAATGTGGAGATTTTAAGAATTGAAATTCTCCAACAAATACGTTCTTTTTCTTCTTTTTCTGCCTTATTCCAGTCATATCATTCGTTGATCTATCATCGATTTGTGAACTTCTTGAATTTTGTGAAGAATTCGAAGGTTGCTTATAGAACACAACATTCCCACTCTTTATCGGTGATGTGACATTTAGAGTACTTGGATCTTGAGTCAGTGATATTGAAGAATGGTTCATACTATTTGTATTATGCATTGTAGTTGAAATTGAATTATAATAATTTGAATTAGATGGAGTTGTCTTCATGTATTCATTAACCAAATTATTTGAAGAAGAATTCGAGATACTTGTTGAATGTGCCAATTTTGTTGGTAGATATGCAGAGTTATTATTAATTGATGAGTTTTGTAAAGAAAAGTTTTGCGGTAAAGTATTTACATCCATCCTACTTGTATCGATATTATTTTCTGGAGGATTTTTATCATGGTCATTCAATGACAACGGTTCATTACTTGTACTACTATTACTTGCGACTCTCAATGCAGAATCATTAACAGTGGACGATACGGACGCCGATGTCGCTGAAATTCCATGTAAAGCACTCGTTAATTTTTCTCTTGTAATTTCAGAATGTCTATATTGATCATTTAACAATGTTGAAATAATTGCGTTCAATTCCGCCATTTGCTGTTGTTGCGTATTGATCATCATATCATATTTTTTGAAATGTTGGTCCAATGTGCTGCTTAGTGTCAACAGCATTTTTTCAAACATTAAAACTTGTCTCTCTAAATCACCAACTCTAGTGTTAATTGAAGTGTCTTCTTCTATGACTTCCATATTAAGATTGAATTTTCGTTTTTACTTTCTTCCTTACGTATTTTTAGGCTCTTTTTTATTTTCTTCTTCTCTTCTTCTTCTTTCGTTTATATTTTTAGCAAAAGTAACGTAACGCAACGCACAATTCAAGGTAGTAATTTCAATTGTATGAATAATCCAATTGCAACAATTCAGTAGGTGTTTCTATATATATATATACATATATATATATATATTTGTGTGTTTAGAAACTAATATAAGATAAGATTAAGCTTCGATCGATAAAAAGTGATCCCAAATACATTATCTTTTTTTAAAATAAAAAAAATAATAATTATAGTGATACAGAAAAACAAAATGCAAAAAAAACAACAACTCAAATACAAAATGTTACATTACCAATAAAGTAATTATTGAGAATTGCAAAAAATCAATACATTAGAATTATACTAAGTTTGCTTTATAACAGCGTATTAACTTTTCAATTTTAGTTAGTTAATTAGTTAAATTTTTTTAATGCTAGTCAAATTGTTTCTCTTTTGAAGTTACGGTTTTTCCCAGCTAATTAATTAAAATTCTGTCTAAACTAATAGAGTGAACAATCGAAAAATTATATAAACAGGTTGTGTGAATTTCTTTTTTTATCTAAAAAAAAGTTATTTCAAAAGCAATTCAGTTAGCATCAAACCAGAGCATCGACACATGCAAACCGACAACAAACAACAGCAACAACTACAAACAACAGAGCCACGGAACACTGCACTTCAGAGAGCACCACATGAAAATAATCATTATGGTACATAATTATATAAAAATTCTTACCTCCTTGGTCAACTTCTTTCAGTTTCTTTTTCATGTATTATCTGTAATAATACCGTAATATTATAGCGAAATACAGCGATAGTATTACCAAGAAAACATGAAAAGAAACTCAGGGTATAAACACCTTAGCGATAAATCTTTAATTTACGAAAATAAAAATATGCTATTATATTAAAATTACTAAAATGATCAAAATTACCAGATAGATAAACTAATAAAACTAATAAAACTAATAAAACTAATAAAACTAATAAAACTAATAAATTAATAAATTAGTAAGTAGAAGCAACGTACCCGAAAATTTTTTATTTGCAGACTCAGTGAAAAGGCAGAGGCAGAATGGCAATATTAGAAATCAAATTTTAATATTAAATTTAATGGAAAACAAATGGGATCTCGTCAGAACCCCCGGCAGAACACCGAATCCTGAAGTTTTTCGAAATCAAATTTTTATTCATATTCATGAATTTTTCTAGAAATTGACAATACATGCACTGAACGATACTCCAGTTGTGCGTCAACAACACAGACAGACCGCCACAATTGAAAAATGCAAAAAAAAACACAAAAAAAGAAATACCCTTGTAAGCAAGTGTCATCAACGTCACATACTGAACACGTACACCAAACCTCTATTCTCCCACACTTGTGAGCTTATGAGCTTATGAGCTTATAAGTTTATTAAAGTATAAGCGTATTCGCTTATGAGCGCATAACGTTATTTTGTTAAATAAGGGATATTGTAGATACAAATATATTGTGTAGACATTATATTTGTACAGGTCGCATCGTTGGAAACCAACCGAGTGTGAAAATGAATAATTTACAAAACCTACGCGCTCATAAGGTTGTGCTATATCCTCACTACGAAGTTGACCCAAACCGATTTTATTTTTTTTTTTACTTCCACATACTGGTTGGTGTCAGAGCGTTTTTTTGTGATCGAGATAATTTATTTGAAAATGCATACCTATATCATTTTAATTTTTTTTTTAAAATCTGGTATTCGTATATACTTTTTTTGTGCCAAGCGAGGCCGCCGTGCAGATTTTAGTATCTTATTTTCTTACTTTCTATTATGCCTACGGGTGTATCGATGTTTCCCACCACTTTGGAAAAAGTATAATACCAATTAGTAAGAGAACGAACGACTTCCAGAATCTTGAAATTTTCATCATACAATTTTTTTATCGCAAGGGCGGGTGACGCATTTGATGATATGTGTTCATTTTTGAAAAATTGAAGTTATCGCATATCATTGTGTACGTGGATTATAAGTGACTGTTTGTACATCGGGACATCTTTTGTTATTTTATTTTTTTAAATATTTTTTAAATATTTTTTGAATTTTTTTGAATTTTTTTGAATTTTTTTGAATTGTTTTTTATGTGTTATCGCTCTCATTGCTTCAATTTTTTCTTCCTCTTCATGTCTAGTTCTCTCACTCTCTGTTCCTTCTAACTTTCTTTCTGGCTATCTTTGTTTCTCTCTAGTCTAATTTTTCTTCTGTCTAACATCGTTCTTTCTAAAATAAATATTGTCTGTCTAAATTGGTCTCATCTTAGCAAATCTCTCTGATATAATGTTCTTTTGTTCGTCGCCATCAAGATTTCTCTTCAATGTCATTTATTCCCATTTTCGTTTTTTCATTTCAGTTGTTCACCATAGTTTATTATTTCGCCAAATTTTCAGTACACTGTACTAAGTACTATCCATACAGATAACTTTCAATCTAACAGTTTTTACAATTTAAACATACTCTAATAATAATAAAAAATTGTTATATTATATATCATTTCATATATATATACATACGCTCACTATTATATAAATAATTATTTTCGTAATATTCTTCTTTTAAAGCAACAGATTAAGAGACCAATATAGCCAAAAATGCCAGGTGTTTCCGTTAGGTATGTACAGGAAAATGATAATCCAAGAGAGAGAGGAAAATGTTTTTGTTTAGTTTGTTTTATTATGAATGCCGAGTTTAACTATTTCAAGAGAGTCTGTCGATGAGTAATTGTTATCTTTTTTATGAGTATTGACTGTTGAATAATCTGAATGCAAAATTATAATGTTGAAATATCCACATTTTGTGACCAAACCCATGGGGTATGAAGTAGTGTCGATTCTGGGAATGTCCTAATGAGATTTTTAGTTAATAGAATTATGAACTATAATAAACATGTCAATGGGACGATTTCACAGTATTCGAATGGAGTTGATGGAGAAGTTGAATGAATGAGAATAAGTTAATTAGAGATACACAGCAATAGCAAAATTATGACAATCGAATAATAATCATATAAAATTCAAATTTGATACGTTACTTTATGAATTCAGATATGCTAGTTGTAAACATCCATTGTATTCTTTGCGGTTTATAAGCAATGAATATCGTGTTATATCCAATATAGACCATACTTGATATCTATTGAAATACATTTAGAACTTGGGAATAATATGACCTATAACGAGAATTAAGAATATTTTTTAAATGACATCTTACTAACAATTCTATTAATTTAATGTCTATAACAATCTTATTTTGTTTTGGATTTTATTAATACCATTAATTACAGAGACGTTGCTGCTCAAGATTTCATCAACGCTTACGCTACCTTCTTACAAAGACAAGGTAAATTAGAAGTTCCAGGTTACGTTGACATTGTCAAGACCTCTTCTGGTAATGAAATGCCACCACAAGACTCTGAAGGTTGGTTCTACAAGAGAGCTGCCTCCGTCGCCAGACACATCTACTTAAGAAAACAAGTTGGTGTTGGTAAATTAAACAAATTATACGGTGGTGCTAAATCCAGAGGTGTTAGACCATACAAGCACATTGACGCTTCCGGTTCCATCAACAGAAGAGTTTTACAAGCTTTAGAAAAGATTGGTGTTGTCGAAATCTCTCCAAAGGGTGGTAGAAGAATCTCTGAAAATGGTCAAAGAGATTTAGATCGTATTGCCGCTCAAACTTTAGAAGAAGATGAATAAACTAATCTAAAAAAAAATTAATTATTTATAAATATATAGTTCTTTTTAGAGTAGTTTCTACAAATATTTTCATAATCTAATAATCCCACATTATAACCATTAAATTTTTAAAACATATTTTTACTTATACAAATACGTACATCTATATTTTTATTTATGTATTTCTTATTGTATATCTCATTATATATTATTTAAAACTATAATTAAAATAATCCACGAATTAACGTTCTTACTTAATTACAAACATTGAAAAGTTTATTTACTATTTATGAGTATATGAATACAATACTTTTCTTATTAAGTTATTTATTTAATGCCAAAATTTGAAATTACAATTCATTATTGTACTCTAACGATTGTAAGGATGGTAACCGTGAGAACGTCTACCACCACGACTGCTACCACGGTAATTATTATTTTTGTTACTGCCAATACGATGATTCAATCTACGGCCAGTATTTCCACCCCTGTATTGATAATCGTCATTGTCATTGTAACGATCATGATCATTTGGACCTCTTGGACCCTTTGGTAAACCATGGTTTTCATCGTTCTTGATTTGTTCATTACCTAAAGTTTGAACATCATTATCCATTGGAGTAGCAGAGTTGGAGTTTGGTGTTCCACTCATTTGTCCTTGCTTACTTGGATCGTTAGAGCCAGCACCTTGATTCATACCTGGCATCATCATTTGCATTTGTTGTTGGAACATTTGAGAGTAATCGACACCAGTTTGTTGTTGCATTTGTTGGTAATATTGTTGCATTTGTTGATAATAATCAGTCATAGCTTGTTGGTTGTACATTGGATTGAAACCACCCATCATTGGGTTTTGGTACATCATATTCATACCCATACCATTGTTCATATTGTTCATGTTATTATTATTTTGATTACCACTTTTTTGATTATTTCTTGGTTCAGCTCTTTTGATTTCGATTTGTTTACCTTTAAATTCAATATATTTATTTTGACAAACTCTATCAACAGCATCTGGAGAATCATAAGTAACAAAACCAAAACCTCTTGATCTACCTGTATCTTTATCTAACATTAATTGAGCATCAATAATTGTACCGTATTGAGCAAAAAATTCTTCAAACTCTTTTGGTCTAACATCAGCACCAATACCACCAACGAAAATTTTACCTGTTTTATCTTGTTCTTCTCTTGGGATAGCTCTTTTTGGATCAATAACTTTACCATCTAAAATATGCTGAGTCTTGACAACTTCATCAACACTTGAAGCATTTTCGAAAGTTAAGAAACCAAAACCTCTAGATCTACCAGTGTTATTATCCTTCATAATTTTTAATTCAACAACATTACCGTATTTATTAAAATAATCACGTAATGTATCTTCTGTTGTTTCCCAGTTTAAACCACCAATGAACATTTTACAACTATCCTTTGATAAATCAGCCTTGACAGCTCTTTGGTTGTCATTCATCATTTGTTGTTGTGGTTGTTGCATTTGTTGCTGTTGTTGTTGATCAGTTGGTTGGAATTGAGACATAGTTTGACGCAATTGATCCCATGGTAAACCATTACCTGCTGGCATATTTGGCATATTTGGCATACCTGGCATACCTGGCATACCTGGCATAGCTGGTGTAGATTGATTAGTTGAGCTACCATCAGTATTGTTTGCGGATGCAGAAGCCTCTT
This sequence comes from Tetrapisispora pingtungensis (nom. inval.), assembly GCA_030573885.1. Lineage (NCBI taxonomy): Eukaryota > Fungi > Ascomycota > Saccharomycetes > Saccharomycetales > Saccharomycetaceae > Tetrapisispora > Tetrapisispora pingtungensis (nom. inval.). The sequence continues at coordinate 30,395 of JAJMDY010000050.1, forward strand.
CATTAGTTTTATTATTACTATCGCTGTTTTCAGTGGTTGCTTTAACAGACTCAGATGAGTTATTTTGATTAGCTAAACTAGATAAATTGGAAGATAAAGCTTGTAAAGCAGCTAATTGATCTAAAGAAGATGTAGCAGATTCTTTTTTCTCCTCTTTTTGTTCAACATCTTCTACTTTTTTAGTTTCTTCAGCTTTTTTAGATTCTTCAACTTTAGTTTCGTTTTGAGTAGTCTTTTCATCGTCACCGTAGATGTCGTTAAAATCTTCTTCGTCAGAGTTCATTTTTTAATTGTAATTTTAATTGTAGGTTTTCTAATTTTTTTAAGTCTTAAATAGTTACGAATTTTTAAATGTAACAGTTAACTATTATCTATGGAAATAAATAATACAATTATAGAATGTAATTGATTAATTTCAAAAGGGTTTTCTTCTAATTCTTGAAGTTCAATGATTAAAAACTTCAAATATACTATATGAATTAATATAATAATAAAATTTGGGTAATAAAATAATTTAATTAAATATGTTAAAAATGAAATGAAATAAAATATTACCTTACTTTCCTTATTTTTCTAACTTTTATTTTCTTCTAAAAATTTCAATAAAATATGCTTATAAATATATTGAATAAACAATATAATAATATATCAATAATACTAGTAATTTATGAAATATATAGTCAAAAAATAACTTAATACAAAAACAAAAAAACACTAGAAAATTTCTTTTATAACTAAATAAAAAAGTTCACTAAGTTGCTTTTTCTTTAAGTATATTAACTTTATTCTGCTAAAAAATTTCCTTGTTCCTTTTATATATATATGACGTATAATATATATAAATGATCAGTAAATTTTTTCTTATTTTTTGCTTTGAATTCTTATGAATCTACCAAAAAATATATACTTTTTGTTTTTTAATAAATAGCTTTCCAAAATAAAACAAAAATCACACAGTTATAGTTTAATAAATTAAATCTATATAATTTGTCTTGTTGTTAACTTATTTTTGTTGCTATTTTATAACCAAAACCTAATACAACAGAAAAAATAAGAAAAATTTTGTTTGTCTTGTTAAAAGAATTGCTGGGTATTTATACTTTTTCCGATTTCCGTAAAATTTCAAAAGTATCCAAAAAACCAAAAAAATTTAAAAAAGCCAAATAACTTGAAAAAATAATTTTTGGAGTTCGCTAAATACCCACAGCAAACAAAGTTCAACGAAGTTTTATTTTTTGAATCCCACCCATGGAACGGAGTGAAGCGATGCAGAAAAATTCATGGAGCGAGTAGCAAAGCAGATAACGTAAAAAAGAAAAGAAAAAGAGATGAGACAATTTTTTAAAACTGGACGTAACAAAACACTGTTACCCAGCCATCATTATCAGGGTAAACGGATTTCATATTCCCAGTCTTTTTGCACCACTGGTGTTACCCAAACATGAAGGTTTCAATTTTCTTTGTATTTTCCGTATCGGGAACAACATTTTACTTAATTGGGAAGCACTTTTGCATTGCTGTATTGGGAAATTTTTGGAAATTTTCATGAAGCCTGTTTTCTGCATCCGCTTTATCCGGGTAAAGTTATATAGAAAGTAAGTAATGCATTTGAGAACCGGAGAGTAAGAAAAGCGTGAAATTTTTCAGAAGAAGCACTAGAACAAGTGCTCATCTCATCTCACCTCATCTCAAAACAATAACCTAAACAGATATTCTGTATAAAATATTAAATTCAAATATTTATACAGATACACACATCTATATTTATATATCATGATAGCTTGACTTCGTGTAAAGGATTTAGTTTTTGATCGACCTTTCTTAACTAAGCAGCATCAGCTAATTAATATTTCTCAAGCATGAAAAAATATCTGTTGTTTATGGTTCATGCGAATTTGAACTTTAGAAAAGCTGAAATTGAATCTTTAGCTGATCTATTTAATGTTGCGGTTGACTTTACCTCTTATTCAGATGAATCACCCTTCTTAACTGTAAATTTGAATAGTGACGAAGACGCTCAGAATTGGATTAAAAGATCAATCTTAACAAAAGCAATTTATGAATATTGGGGTGAAGGTGAAACAATGGGCGATTTACATGAATCTATCCAATCACAAGAATGTTATACACAATATTTGAAAGATTACGAGCATGACTCTTTTAAATTTGAATTCGAAACCTATAGAGGTAATTCAAAAAATAATAATGTGGATAGAGTTAAACAAATCGAATCGTTTGGTTATTTGGATTTTAAAGGTAAAATTCGTATGAAAGATGCAAAACAAATCTACACCGTTATAGAAAGATACCAACCTGTAAATGAAAATGTCGGTGGTGATAAACCAATCTATCATTACTTTGGTAGACTAGTACAAAGAAGTAATAGAAGTGCAATGGAAAAATATGATTTGAAAAAAAGACCATACAAAGGTACAACTAGTTTTGAGGCTGAATTATCTTTAGTAAGTGCAAATATAGCTCAAGTTAAACCAGGTACTATCATGTATGACCCATTTGCAGGTACTGGTTCTTTTCTAGTAGCTGGTGGTCATTTTGGTGCTTTGGTCATTGGTTCTGATATTGATGGTAGAATGATTAGAGGTAAAGGTGCACAAGCTAGTATTAATTCGAATTTTAAAAAATATGGTGAAAATGAAAGATTTTTAGATGTATTAACAATGGACTTCACTCATAACGCTTTAAGATCAAATTTAATGATAGATACAATTTTATGTGATCCACCATATGGTATTAGAGAAAGTATTAAAGTATTAGGTGCCAAGAATCCAGAAAAATTTGAAGGTAAAGAAAATGTTGAAATTAATGGAGAAAAGGCTTATTTGAAAAGAGATTACATCCCAACTAAAAAACCTTATTCTTTAGATGCATTATTAGATGATTTATTACAATACTCAACAGAAAGATTACCAATTGGAGGAAGACTAGCATTTTGGATGCCAACAGCCAATGACGAAAACGTTGAAACCATCGTACCAATGCATTCAAACTTAGAACTAAAATATAATTGCGTTCAAGATTTTAATAAATGGTCTAGAAGATTACTTGTTTACATTAATAGAGGCGAAGGTTACAATGGTCCAACTAATGCAGGTAAGCAAAGAACATCTAATTTTAGAGATCGTTACTTCAGCAACTTTAATTAATGAATATTCACTATTAGTTTATTAAAGAAGAAAAATAATTTTTTTAATAATTATCATGCATACTATTTAATACAAATATACATACCGTTTAATTACTTAATTAATTAAATATATAAATAAATAAATAAATAAATAAATAAAATCAAAACGATAAATACTAATTAATAGTTTTTACTATAATGCTAAGTAAGTTTTTATGACTTAAGTTGGACTTCCATTGAATGAAAGCTAGATGATTGTTCATTTTCGTTACATTTGTTGTGATTCAAGCACAACATGATGAATAAATTGAATTGGTTCCATTACCACCCTTACCTAAAGGTTTAGTAATATCTATAGTAGCAGATTTTTTTGGAAATATCGTATCAATTGTAATGCTGTTATCACTATTATCTGCAGAAATTTCAGATTTATTTGTATTCCTATTTCTAAGGTTAGTTTCGTCATCAGAATCCGAATCCGAATCCGACACCATATCATTATACTCTATAGACTGTGATACAATTCTACTTTTAGTTACCTTTGGAGAACTCTTCTTTATTCTATTATTGAGTAGATCGTTGCCGCTAGCGGTTTCTTCTTCGCTATTGCTTTCGGAAATATTATTATTATCAATCCCTTCCAATATGTTTGTAATTTCAATTTTCAAGTCAGATTCAACAAGAACTGTTTTTTGATTCCCAACTATTTCTTCATTGTTTATTTCTGTACTTTCTGCTTCTAATATGTTCTTTTTATATTCCGTTTCATCATAGCAGCCATGTTCTATTAAATCTTTAATAGCTATATTAAATGTTCTTTCTACTACATTTGGCCATTTACAAGTAACTTCAAAATTACCTGCAATTTTAATTTCATATTTAAATTCAATATCATTCATCTTTTCTAACACATCTTCATGCCTGACTTGTCTCTTCTTGTACAAATCTATTTTATTCCCAATTAAATAAAATCTTGCTTTAGCTAAATCTTCTTCGGTCATATTTTGTATTGTTTCAGGGAACCAGCGTTCACAACAGCTTTTAAAACTATCCATATCACAAATATCATAGACTAAGAAAATACCATTTGAACCTTGGTACAGAGAAGGGATCATAACGTTTTTATATCTTTCTTGACCTGCTGTATCCCAAGTTATGCACTTAAAAAACCGATTATCTATATTTACAGTGGTCGTTTTTATATCAATACCAATTGTGGAAGAAGTATCTATCACAAATTCATCTTCATTATCACTTTCACTATCGTATGGATTGCTTGTTACTCGTGAAGCTGAATTTGAAACTTGGTTGTTTGAAGATGAAAATTCTTCGGAAGTTGGAGATTTCTTATTGAATAATTCTTCATAATCATTCAAACTATATCTTTTCTTTATTGAACTCAAAGAAGGCTTCTTCCTCAGCGTCCTTATCTTTGGGTTTATTTTTGTTTTATGAAAAAGTTTTCTTTCGATGTTATTATTATCTTTAGAAGAATCTGATATTTCCCTCATCAACTTAGCTTGCCCTTTGGTAGGTAATTCATTATAATAGCTCATGATCATAGCTGTCTTACCAACACTAGCATCACCGATTAAAATTATTTTGACATTTGCAGTAGTTGCAACCTCTAATGAATCAAATGACAAATTTGTTGCTGATAAATCAGTTGATGAAATTCTATAAAATGAGGATTTCCTTCCTAATTGATTTTTAATAAAAAAATGATCTTTTTGAACTAAATCACCATATCTATCCAGTATTGGGCTTGTCATAGACGATCGTTTTTCTTCAACGTCTAAATTCGATGATTCTAAAGATTCAAAGCTAGCAACTACCGGGAGAACAGGTGATGCTACATTCAGAGAATATCTCTTCTTCCTAGACATGTTATGCTAAATAATATTTATGAGTACAATTACCAATTGGATATCCAGTATTTATATCTCAATCAAATAATAATGATAATAATATTGGTATGCGGCTGCTGAATCGGTAATGTGTTGCTTAAACAATTCGCAATTTTTCAAAAAGTATATATAAATACCTTCAATTTCTTAAATTAGACAGTCCCCTTTTGTTTAATTAGTAATGCAATAACTTGAATCAAAAAATTGAGTCAATATTACCACTTATTTATCCAATCTTTTAATATATTGTGTTGCCAATAGATTAAATATCTTCTAATTATTATGTAAAAGTAATTTGAAAAATTTCGGCATCGTAATTCAGGTAGAAGAACACGATTAATCTTATACAGAGCGAAAAAACAATATTTTGAAATTGCAGATTGTTCATTATTAAAGGAAAAAAAGACACGACACGTAATGAACGAGTATTATTTGGTAAATGTGTAAAATACTTCAAGCATGCAAATTTGAAGAAAAATAGCTTGTGACAGTAATCTTATTTATTTTTTTAGATGTACATATTTTTATCTAAATTCTATAAACTAAAATGGCATTGTTTTCAAGAGTTATTTCTGGTTCACAATATCTTATTAATTTTACATTAAATAACTTATCATCTAATTGTGATTTCAACCAAAGTTCTCTTCCATGATCTATAATACTTCTAGCTTGTAAACCAACCTCTAGTCTTTCATCTTCACCTAAATTTGAAAAATGTGTTTTTTCTGTTTGTGATTCATTTTCTTGTGGTTTTCTTTTACCGCATGTTGCCCAAGAGACAATTTTTGTCAATGCTAAGAAAAATTGTTCGTATGATAATTTGTTTTCATCTTTTCCATTATACTTTCCCAATATTTCATTTATGAAAGGAGGATTAATATATGAATTGTGATTACATACATGCCTACAACACATTGCAATACAAATGCCTTGCAAATGCTCTTTAATCTGTTTCTCTCCATGCCCAATCAAACATTTCAACGTTAAATCTGTCGCTACCCCACATAAATGTTTCGAAGTTGCGATATATTTTTCATTTTCTTTTAATAAAGGCGACAAATTCAAATCTTTAATGTCAATTCTAATTCTATTAATAATTGGTTTGATATTTTTATTTCTCTTCTCATTAATTTCTATTGAATCATTTAAAATCTTTGAATCGAATTTCATTCTATTTGTGGATCTATCAATTAGAATAAAATGGGATTCTTTATTATCTACTTCTGTTGTATATTGACAAACCTGATTTATATATCTTGATAATTCTGCTCGACCACAACCAAATTCAATAAAGTTATTAATTTCATCGTTCAATAAAATTTTATGATCGAACATATTTTGTATCAACGAGGATTGTTGGATTGCATGATATTTCCTACCAATATTATCATCATTATCTAGTTGTGGAAATCTATTATCTTCCATTATACCGTTATGTTTAATATATTTTGGTATACTGATCTCATTCTCATTAAAATATTTTCTTACAATTTTAATAGTAACCAATATACTATCCTGTAAACTTAGATCATTACTCTGAACTTTATCATCGTTTTCATATACAGTTGAATTACAGTTCTCAATAAAGTATTCTTTACCGTCATTTGAATGTAAAATTTTCTTCTTGTTACATTTTTTCAAATGTTTTGCCAGTTCAAATTCCCAAATCGAATGATTCTTATCTAAGGGACAAGGAATTCTCTTTTTCTTGTCTGCATCCTCACCATTGCTTCCATCTGCATCCAGCAACAGCCTATGTTCCGAACAGTATAATATATCTTTATCCTTTTCATTAGCCGATCTAGTCATACCACATCTTCTGTTTTTTTTAGGAATAATATATTCACATTGCAGTCTCTGCTTCTTCAATTTTGGCTCCATTGTAATATCTATATATGTGTATGCCTTTAGATTTGTAATCTACATCTTGTCGGGACCCTACAACAGATGTTTTATATATGCAAGCCTTCATACATATCTTATGCCACTCTACTCTTTACATAGTTAAGAATCGATGAGATGACCTTACAAATAATTTTTCAATACAATTCAATTGAACCAACATGTCTTACCCTACTTGGTAGGGTAACATTGAAGTCGGCGTTGATGTGGTACCAGCCAATAAGACAGGACGCTGCTAACCACATACAAAAATATGCCTGTGTAGCGTATCTTCGGGACGTATGGCAAAGGACCTGCGTATTTCATATACAGTACTCGGTTACCAAAATCCATTTTTTTTATGTCCGGGGAAGTGATCACCTGCGTGTAATTTGTATTCCCATGTAGTTTTGCTAACTTTGTCATTTGTCCGAATGGCTTAAAGGAACTAACTTTTTCCGGCCATTTTGACTTCTCGGTCCCGTGGGCCATGGAGAGCATGTGTCGGATGGGAGACGTGGGACGAGCGTCGAGAGATGTGGGGCAAATAGAGTTTTTGTTTGGTCTGCGCCCACGGGTACAAAAGATGAGGTAGTGCTTGTGGGAAAATGGTGGCGGTGATGGTAAGGGGTCGGTTCTTAGACATCTCATAACATAGCGTCAATTGGATGAATGGCAAGAATAAACCTGAAACGTTCGGATGATCGGAACTATAATTTTATTTTGCGTAATTGAGAAGGTCATTTATTTTTTTGTGTTATTCCTATTAAACAAATTGGAATTATTTAGCCGCCGATCGTATCGATTAAATTTAATATAAATAGACCACAATTGAAATAGTGATGATTTTATATTTCTTTGCTGATATGTATAAATACGTGTAAGACACACACACACATAGATACATATACGGTTATACACATCATGCCTATTCCTACTGTAGATATTGTCGACGACATTGGTTATAGTCAAACACACAACAATTTAAAAATATCAGTGGTCGGTGCTGGCGGTGGTATTGGTCAATCTTTATCACTTTTATTGAAAGTAAATTTGAATAATTTATTATCGAATACATCGAATACATCCAACAGTTCTGTTGATTTATCACTATTTGATGTCAATTTGGAGAATTTGAAAGGTGTTGCGGCCGATTTATCTCATATTAATAATAAAATTAATTTGAATATAACAGGCAATTTGAAAGATAGTGTTGTTGATGCAAACTTAATTATTATTGCTGCTGGGGTTCCAAGAAAACCAGGTATGACAAGAGACGATTTGTTTAATGTCAATGCAAATATTATTAAAAATATAGCCAATGATATTAATGAAGTAAATGTAAATAATAATGGTAGTACAAATACAAGTTTTGTATTATTAATTTCAAATCCATTGAATTCGCTTTTACCTGTTTTACAAAAAAATCTAAATGAAAATTGGATTGGTAAATGTTTTGGTATCACCGAATTAGACATGGTAAGAGCCTCCACATTTTTAGAGCCATTTTTACAAAAAGACCAATCTGTGGCTGATTTCAATATGCCTTATGTGCCGGTAATTGGTGGACATTCAGGTGATACTATTTTACCTGTATTTTCACAATTTAAGTATAATAATTTTACTTCTTCTTTATACGAATTATTAGAGATATCAAATTCAGATCCACTAACAATTAAAAAGTTAATTAATAGAGTACAATACGGTGGCGATGAAATTGTAGAGGCTAAAAATGGCAAAGGGTCTGCAACGTTATCAATGGCTTACTCAGCTTATAGGATTGCTGAACAATTCGTCTCATTATTATTAAGTTCAAATGATTCAAGTATTGAAGCTATATTATATTCGACTTTGGTAGATTATGACTTTAGAACACCGCTAAACGGTATCAAAGGTGTTAATGAATTATATGAAAATCATTTAAACGGCAAATTAAAATTTTTCACAAATACTTGTATTGTTAATAAATTTAATGGGTTAACTGAAATTAATAATTCAATTATAGAAAATTTAAATGATTATGAAAGAAATACTTTATTACCAATTTGTATTGATAATTTAGAGAATAATGTTGAAAAGGGTTTAAATTTCTAATATCAATATCAAACCTAAATATTTGATGTCATAAATTTAAAATCTGTCGTACTAAATTTTTTATATTATATCTTCATTCTGAACATCAATAAATTAAGGTAATTTTTATTCTAAATTTGGGAAAAAAAACGCAACGGCAAAAAAAACATCTACCGAGGCGAGGCGTACTAAAATTAAATGGTACACACATTCACACTGCGCTAACGCTCTCTCTCATACAAACTTATGGTTGAAACGATTAATGATTAAAATTTCACTTGAATGGGGCTAAGTTAATTATGGATAAATTTATTAATGATTCTAAAATATTCAATAGGTATTTCATCTTATTAATTATTTATATATTATATATTCTTTTGTAATGGTTCTTTTGTTTAAAAGTAAAAAAATTAAATAAAATAAAATTAAAAATTTGAAAATATACATAACTATAAAAAAAGATAATTTTTATTGTATTTAACCATAATAATCACATTATCTAAACAAAGCAACAAATATAGAACATACAACAATGAATTCAGAATATTATTCTGGTGCCACTTCAGGACCTTATACAAACACTAACACAAATGACCTTCCTGAAGATTTCAAATATTCAGTGAAAGTGATATCGTGTGAGCCAGAGATTAGAATGAATTTTCAAAGAAAAGTTTATTCTATATTGTTAATACAATTATTAATGACATTTTTATATTCGCTAGCTGTTCTAAATCTACCATATTTACAAGATTTTATGATGAATCATACAGGTCTCCTTGTTTTAGCATCAATAGTTTCATTTTTATCATGTCTTTGGTTAGCACTTGCACCAAACTCTGAAGACTATGAGGATAATACAACCGAAGCTTTGCTTTCAAATAACGGAGATGAAACATTGTATCAACACAGAAATAAAAGACCATGGTACCATTTAGCCTCCAAAAAATCACAATTTATCGTTCTTATGATATTCACTTTGACTGAAGCTTATTCAATCTCAATTATCACTTTGATTTATGATGCCAATACCATCTTATCTGCATTACTTATTACCATTGTGGTTGTTGTCGGTGTAACTATTTCTTCCATGTCACCATTGTTCCAAATGTCTATGACTTCAATCAGTTCTATTTACTACTGGTTGAATTGGGCTTTGTGGCTAATGATTGGTGTAGGTTTATCAACTCTATTCTTTGGCGGTATGAATAATATTTCAAACTTAGTATTTGGTTGGTTTGGTGCATTTGTGTTCACAATTTATTTGTTTGTTGATACGCAATTGATTTTCAGAAAATGTTATATTGATGATGAAATTAAATGTTGCATGATGTTATATTTGGACATCATCAATTTATTCTTATCAATTTTAAGAATCATGTCTAATACTAATGATGATTAGTATCCTCAAATACTGCTAAATAAATAAAAAATGAACAACCATGTATATATATATGTTTATCTTCTATTAATTTATACTTACTCATATAAACTGTTATTTACAAGTTTTTTTATTATATAACCATATAACCTATTGACTATTTAAATGCATGAATATCTTTAAAAATATAATCGAGTAAATATTTTGTTACTGTAATTAGAATATCATTTCTTCATAATCTTCTAACTCTTGGAGCTCTAACACCACCGAATTTCAAAGCAGTACTATCACTGATTCTTGTTATGTTTTTTCTTAAAAAATTACCTTCTTTACCATTTAATGCAGCAGCAAATGCAGCTCTACCTTTACCAAAATCTTTCATAACGATTTCAATATCTTTATCCATTAATTTTTTTTCTTGAATCATTTGGAACGCTTTTGCAGCTGTTTGGAAAGCTGCTTCGTATTCACCTCTTGCTGCTTTACGGAAACCTAAACAACCAGTGGAAATATTAAATTTAACTTTGCGTGGTAAATTATAATAATATAAAAATTGCTCATTATAACTTTTATCAGCATTCAGTTTCATATAGTTTGTATCTTCAACAACAGCTGAATAAGTAATATGTGTATTATTTTTACCAAAATTACAACTTAGAATATATTTGACGGCAACTTCATTTGGTTTAACAACTTTTTTCTTACCACTATCCAAATTAGTATTACTTAAATTTGGTGTCAATATATTTGAAATACTGTTAGAACCATCTGCGGTTTCTGAATTTAAAATTTCATTTGATATACCAGAAAATAGTGAACCTTTATTAGGGGACAACGTATTTGAAAATGATCTTATAACAATTGAATTCTTAACGAATATATTATTGAATATCGAAAAAGTTTTGTTTTTAACAGATATCATCATTACAGTATATTTATTTATTTTATTCTTAGGATTAACTTCAAAAATATTAGGTACTAATTTATCCAAAATAACTATAATTATAATAACAATAATAATTGAGGTAAGCTTCTAATACCTACTTTTCACAACACAGCAGAATTAAGTAATAATTACAACAATGAATTGATTCTGAAAAGTACTAATTGGATGGTTACTTTGCTTAACTTCACCATCAATCAATATAACAATTCCAGTTATTATATCTCTTTATCTTGATTGAATCTTTTTAAATTTCATTAAAATGCATTTAATTCGTATACAATGATTAATCTATTGAAAAAGGTCACACGCCACGAGTTACGTATATAATGACAGTTGTGTTTCTATTGAAAAAAATTGCTTTCGATTTTTGGAAATTCTGAAACAAAAGCAAAAACAATAAGTTAGTGATCAATAAAATTAAGAAACGGAAAGAATTGATAGAAACAATGAAGATTTGAAAAGATCTAATTGATTAAAGTTGTTTTATTTTATAATTAGTTGCAGTTAATTATTGGATGCTGATATTTATAAAACTCCAATTGAGTCTTCCATAGATAGAGTATATAAACTGAATACAAAGAAACACACACATTATATTTGTTAATTACAGTACAATTATAAGCAAATATAATTAGATTAAACAAAAATATAAAGCGTTCTACTCATTCAATATCTAATTTTATTTATTGAAATTTTTTTTTGTCAAACGAATAGAAATAAAGAACAATTGCTCATTAAATAAGAATAAAAAGTGAAATACCCCTCAGAATTTTCGATAATTGATTTGTCCAAATAATAACAATAATAAAAAAAGATATCCACACTTTTTAATTTCCTTTCATTATAAATTCATCATTGTTAAGTGAACCATTCATTAATATTAATAATTAAATTAAAAAATTTGAGTCATAATACATACAGAATAGAAAATGTCAAATCCTACAGTGAACAATAGTTGTGAAGAATTTGTAGCTGATGATGTCACTTCAAATAGATCTGATACTACAAGACGTATGTTAGTCAAAGAATATAGAAAAATTGGACATGGTGCTTTTGGTACCGTCGTACAAGCTTATATAACCCCAGATAAAGAACAATGGTATGGTCCTTTTGCAATTAAAAAAGTCCCTGCACAAACAGAATATAAATCGAGAGAATTACAAATATTAAGAATAACAGATCATCCAAACATCGTCAGATTAGATTATTTTTTTACTCATGTTTCTCCAGTTGACAATAAAGTCTATCAACATTTAGCTATGGAATGTTTACCAGGCACTTTACAAATGGAAATTTCTCGTTATTCAACAAATAAATTACAGTTACCTATTAAACATGTTAAATTATACAGTTATCAAATAGCACGTGGTATGTTATATTTACATGCATTAGGTATATGTCATCGTGATATTAAACCTTCAAATATTTTATTAAATTCTCAAACTGGTATTTTGAAAATTTGTGATTTTGGTTCTGCAAAAAAACTAGAACACAATCAACCATCAATTAGTTATATTTGTTCAAGATTTTATAGAGCCCCAGAATTAATCATCGGATGTACGCAATATACTACTCAAATAGATATTTGGGGTTTAGGTTGTGTAATTGGTGAAATTTTAATTGGTAAAGCTGTTTTTCAAGGTCCAGAACCTTTATTACAATTAAGGGAAATAGCAAAATTATTAGGCCCACCTGATAAAAAGTTTATATTCTTCTCTAATCCTGCATACGATGGTCCATTGTTTTCAAAACCATTATTCTCTACATCTGTATTATCTCGTTTCGAAAAACATTTTGGACATGCAGGTCCAGATGGTATTGATTTATTAATGAAAATTTTAGTTTATGAACCACAATCAAGATTATCCCCAAGAAGAATAATGGCACATCAATTCTTTGACGAGCTAAGAAATGAAGAATATTTCTTCCCTAGAGGCGAAACTCAACCAGTACTTTTACCAAAATTATTCAATTTCAGTGAATATGAATTAAAAGTTTTAGGTGACCTTGTTAATAAAATTAAACCACAAGAAAAAGAAAGTATTAATTAAAACCGAAAAACAAATTCATTAATAAAAATAATTGAATGTCCAACACATCAAAATATAATTTCTATGTAGTAAATCCAATAAATATTTGTTTCATATAAGGTTTAAATAATCATTTAATAGACTCAAAAGATAAATCTTCAAAGTAATCCATATAAACCTACTTAACTGTATACATATTAATATATTTAATCTCGTCGATTCAAACTTTTTGTAATGTATTAAATATTAAACTATAAAATGTATTATTTTAATTAAATACATATGGAGTATAAAGTATTAACGAAATATGATTCTCATATTTTAATAATCAAAATATAAATGAATTTATCATTCTATTTGATGTTTTTTTGGAAGTTGCAAATTGTTGCTATTAACAGTGAAATCTTATTATAAAAGTATTATCTGAAAAGGATATAATGAAAATTTAATTATATCTACTATATCTACTAGGTAAACTTTGAACGGAATGATTAGATGATGTATGCCTACCTCTATTGTTATTGGTGCCGTTACGATAGTTTCTAGCTCCACGAGCTCCTCTTGGGAATAAATTGGTAATAATAGATTTAGCACCACTATCATTAGCTTCACCGTCATTAAACACAGGTCTTTCATTTTGGGTAACCCAATAGGAAGCCAAGAACCAACCAGATACAGCTAATATTATTAAGACACCAAGTATACCAAACCACCATGCAATGCTAGAATTTTCACCTGGCACTTTAACATTCATACCAAATAAACCAGTAATAACATTTAATGGAACTAACATTGTACCGATCATTGTGACTTTACCTAACATTTCAGTTACTTTGTTATTCGAATTGAAAGATTCAACTTGTAATTGAGCTAAGTAGTTTGAATGAGATCTAGAAAAAATTTTTTCATAAGCTAACAAATTTTGATACATAGTAAGCAAATGATCTTGAATATCACCTAAATACAAAGCAATATCACTTCTTGGTTGTGCATTTCTTGGAACACTGTTTTGAAATGGTTGTTGAATGTTTGGATTAGCTATGAAATTTGCGTTACTCGAACTAGCATGAATATTAGATGCATTCGGATTTTGTTGAAAACTCGTGGATGAATCCATATTATAGTTCATGTTATTGTTAGCGGCTTGAAGATTTGCAATATTAATATAGGAAGTTAAAGCAGGACCAATACCTGAATATTCGTCTTGGCATCTCTTAGCAAACATCTTAATAACGTCAGCTTTACCACTCAATAATCTCATTAAAGTCATGACTTTACGTCTACTTTCACCGATTTTCTTCAGCATACCTGCAAAATCTAAATTTTGAACCATGAACACTGTATCTTCTATGGTATCAGCTTCATATTCAATCGATTGAATTACTGGAGCAAAACCATCAGTAATATCATCGATTAAAGCATAACATAGCCAGTCTGAACTAACATTAACATAGTCTCTTAATTGACGAACACGCTTTCTAACATTAGCACAATGAGAAATTGGTCCAAAATGGAATGTCAAGATACCAGTTCTTAAGACAACTATGTAAACGTTTATTGGTTCTAGATAATCTTCTGATTCTTTATCATTCTCAAAAGTATGGAAACAAATAAAGTAATAAGATTTGAACATTTCTACTTTTTCACGAGTTTCTTGCATTCTAATATCTTCGGCGGTTAAAGGATGGATACCAAAAGCCTTAGCGATACATCTCATTTCATCATCTGTTGGACAACTACAATCCAACCACCAGGTTGGTTCACCCCCATGGAACAATTCAAAATAAGTTTCACCATCTCTGACCAGACTTGCAATATCTTCAGCATGAACAGTTTCTTCCGATTCAGAGCAGAAATATGAATACCTAATTGGTGAATTGAATTGTGCTCTATTTGGAAATGCATGTTCATCAGCATTGTCATTTCCCATATTATTTGGGAATTGATCTTTTGGTGTGTAAGTGTTTTTATTAACTTTAATGTCATTCTTACTTTCATCTTCAAATTCTTCTTCTATTTTATTATTACCAAAAACAATACCATTATTTTTATTATTCTCATTATCAGAAGCAACATCAGTAGATCCCTTTTGTGAATCCGAAGTACTATCAGAATTCAATATTTTCTCTTGTCTTGGTGTATATTTCAATGCAGCCGAAGAAATTAATGAAGAAGACGACGAAGTAACAGCATTACTAGTAGATTGACTGTTTTTGTTTAAGTTATTACCGTCAACAGATACAAAATTTGAATTATCATCAACTTGACTATAACACATGGAATTAATAT
Organism: Tetrapisispora pingtungensis (nom. inval.); assembly: GCA_030573885.1. NCBI lineage: Eukaryota > Fungi > Ascomycota > Saccharomycetes > Saccharomycetales > Saccharomycetaceae > Tetrapisispora > Tetrapisispora pingtungensis (nom. inval.). The sequence continues at coordinate 46,044 of JAJMDY010000050.1, forward strand.
AATTTTTCTTTTGTTCATTAACTTGAATAGCAAATTCTTCCAATTCGTCGAAATCAATACCGTTAACTCTTGTATGCAATGCAGGTTCCATCGGGAAACAAACATCTTCTTCAGTTTCCTGTGATTCTCTTGTTGCCTGAGAGTTTTCAGAATCAAAAGAATTTCTTGTATTTGTTCTCATATTTGGATCATTGTTTATTTGTGGAATATTTCCCTCCGATTTTTGAGAAGTTGTCTTTGCTAAAATATGTAAAGAAGCAGAATTTGCTGTTGAAACAGAATGTGCTCTTGACATTCTCCTTTTAGTAGTTAAATGAGTATTATTGTTATTAATATTATTATTGCTATTGTTGTTGTTGTTAGCATGCGCATTGATTTTTAGATTATTTTTCGTTTTAACAACATTATCGATAGTAGAGACAATATCGTCATTACCATTAGTAGTTGAATTATTATTATTATTTGAAAACAATAAATTATGAGCTTGATCGTGCGTAATAGGAGATGTCGTATTCGCATTTGACATTGCTATAGGATTATCGTGTTGTCTATGATCGTATAATTCATTGTGATCTTCGGTCTTCATGGTAACCATAGATTCATGAACAGAAGCTGTTGGAGATAAAGTTGGAGATTCTTCTCCATTTAAATCACTTAAAGAGCTCATATTCTATTTTTAAATTTGTGTTGTGTTTTACCTTCCTATTGCCAAAAAAAAAAAGATGAAATTTTTAACTGGAAAACAATACCGCCATTCTTGTTATATGAGATCTATAATCTGCTCTTTATAATAAGACAGATATAACAGTTATCAAATATATTTTTGTTGCTTAATACTGCAAATGAGTATTTTTGTTTCTGGAATAATACTATAGTGTGCAGAGTGGTTTGTATATGTATATGTATATATGCGATTCAACAAATAAAGTAGAAGACACACTATGCTACAAATGTAATTAACTTTCCATTTAAACTATACAGTATTGTATTGTATTATATGCATATGTGAAGTGATACAGCAAGATGGACCAGGTGCATTACCATTTGCTTTTGTTTCAAAATCCTGTTTCTTATATATGTGGCCATCGAAATTTCTGAAATTTTTCAAAAAAATTTCAGAAAAAATTTCACATCGCTTGTTTTTGTGGCTGCTAAATTTTTGGTGGAACAAAGAGAGCTATTTTTATCTCACTTCGTCGCACGTTGACCTCGTACAAACGGAAATGGCGCAGACAAGCAGCCGCAGCGTTGACGAGAGGAAATGTCAAAACTTTTGGGGAAAAAGCAATTCACTTGGTGCGGCCTGTTGTCTTTGGCACATGGTGATGTCACATAAATAGAAACGTAGACAGAGCAATGGCCGCACTGAGAAATTCCAAAAAAATGAAAGCAAGCAGTACCGTATTTCCATTTTTGGAAATGACGTCTGCCAATTTAATCTTGGTCCAATTGGCAACTGGCAACTGACGACTATCATTTGCCAATTGACAGTTGCGAACGATGCCCAATTTTGCTTACAAGTTCATTGAGATAGATGAACTCAGATCGTTCTCTGGCTTGGCGGATCGATTTCGAGGTCTTATCCAATCCAACGAGGTCCGTCGTTTGAACCAGCATTGCACTGTGTCATATTTTTGGAAATAAATGGGTATTTGAGTCTATTACGTATTTAACCTTGTTAGTCAAATTATTCTTATCAAATTTCATTACGTATAGCATCGACGTCAGGGTTTGGGCACTAGAACAACTATAATCATCGCTATTTCCGGTTTTGATTCGAAGCGTGTCCAAGATTGGTTATGGGAACTGCTTTCTTAAAAGTTAGTAAACATATATGTCGTCCTATTATATCAAATAACTCTGTATATGTACTTACTATTCAAATCTTGTAATCAGTTCTGCTTCAGCTTGGCAGTGAGTCTTACGTTGTTCACAAAGTCACGTGACAATTTATTGCAATACAATTTTCCATTGTGGTAATTTAACATTTGATCAATTTTTTATGTGTAGACAACTAATAATGAAGGACTACTGTTTGTATTAAGTTGTTTTGGGTTACAAATTTGTTTTTAGATCAAGCCACATCTGTATCTCTCTTGGTTTTGGTCAAGAAGAGAGAATACTGTTAAAAAAGCCAAAAACCTAATAAACTCATTCGGTCTCATTCCATAACGCTGTTACAATATTTCGAAAAAAAATGTTTAAAAAGTTATTGGTTACAAATTTCAAATTAACAAGAACCCAGTTGCCAAACGTTGCAGTCAAGAACGTTTTGAGATACAATGCAATCTGCCGTGTGTCTCCTATCGTCTTACGTAATTTATCAACTACAAGAACTTTATTGAATCAATCAGACAACAATAAAAGCGATGAAAGACAACATATTGGTTCAATTAAAGTGGATCAACCGAAATTAATGCTAGCTTTTACTTGTAATAAGTGTGAGACAAGATCGTCTCATACAATTTCAAAGCAAGCGTATACTAAAGGAACAGTTATGGTCCAATGCCCAGGTTGTAAGAATAGACATCTTATTGCTGACCATTTGAAGATATTCGATGATAATCATGTAACAATAGAAGATATAATGAAATTGAAAGGTGAGAGTGTAAGTACATCTACCGATGATTTATGTTTCGAGGACATTCCTGCTGATTTGAAAAAATTGATAGGACATTATGCAAAAGATGCTCCAAAAAATTTGAAAAAGGAAAAGTTGAATAATGAAGATATACATACACTACCAGAGAAATGAACAGGTAGAAAAAACAAAACTAGTAAAACACATTCCAATATTTTTTCCATTTTTAATTATTATCAATCGTTTAGCATATTGTAAGGCCAAAAGGCTCTTATATGATCTCCGTCTCTAAAATACCAACAACCGTATCTTTGTAAGTAAATACACCTTTTAATGTCTAGACCATAAGTTATCTTCAAATAAATATTAATTAACATTATTGAATCCTATTTTAAACCAATTTAAATACAAATACACCTTCACAGTTGCAACCTCTTAATTGAGATTGGATCGAAACTGTGGCGTCAGGAATAGTCACATGACTCATCGACTTTTTTGGAAAAAGTTAACAATTCATCAGGTTTAAAACATATATAAATGTATCATCTAATATATATAAAAAAACTGTTTAATCTACGAATAAATCAATATCTATGATGACCTACACTGCAACAATTTAAGTTTTTTAGTTCTTTCAATATTATAGTAATTGCAATTGATAGAATATTTGTTTATTGTGGCTTAACAAAACATTTTTAAGGGAGTAACTTTATGCAATTTTCATTAATTAAATATGGATTCAAAGTTGTTTGGTAAAACTAAATACAAAGTTTTAAATTCCTTAGAATCATATGGTTTTAAATCGTCATCAAATAAATATACAGAAAAAGTTGTTGAACCGATTATATACCCACAATCGCATTTTTTATCTCTTCCGAAAGATATTTTAATTGAAATTTTAAATCATCTAGATAATTCTTCTTTGCTAAATATTTGTTTGGTAAATTCACAGCTTTATGATTTAATTACAAACAAATATTTGTATACAAATGTTGTACTGGATGATAAAATCTCATTATTAAAATTTAACGCTGTTATACATTCTGAATTTCATACTGCTACTGCATTGAATAAAAAAAATACAAATGCAATTTCTCAAAATGTAAGATTTTTAGTAAGATCGATTGAATTTAAAAATCCACAATCTCAAGATTCACTTTACAAATATAGCAAATATTACAACAAAGAGAATTCATCATTAATAGCTGGTTCATATTTTTATGAATCAAAAGACACTCAAATTAAATCATATTCAAGGTCATCGTTGACAAGAACAAAATTTAAAGGTTCAAATACTGAAATTGATAATTACATAGATTCACTAGAGAAAAAATATATTTTTTATACATATATTGAATTGATGTTAGATATAATTGACTATTTACCAAACTTAAGCCATGTCATATTAAGTCATATTGAACCAAATTTTAAAATACCGTTATGGTATTCTGTATTTAATGATGGTTCAAGAGAATTTTTTAAAAAAATTATGAATGGGGTTGAATCAATGAATGCAAATGATCTAAGAACTTTTGAGATATCAAAAGAATTTATGTCAAATTATGATTCAAAATTTTACTCCTTTCAAAGAATTAAAAAATTAGAGCTAAAAGGTACAATTGATAGAAATGATAAGCAGCTAGTAGCTTTGCGGCCAAATTTCCTTTGTTGTTTTGGTATTTTTGATGAATTGGTATTGGAAAATTTAATTATAGATAAAGAATCATTAGACATGCCATTTGAATTTGTACCGTTTCATTTAAGAACAGGAACAAATGGTGTTTACGATTTACATTCAACAGTAAGATTTTTGACTTTAAAAAGTTGTAACATTATAGCAGGAAATGGGATTTTGAAGTTATTTAGAGATTATTTCAAATGTGTTAATACTCTAGAACTATTATCAATAACAAGTAAGTATGATTTAATTTTGAGCAGTTGCTTTTCATCTTTAAAAAATTTAACTATCGATTGCAACAGCTCTGTTTTTATCAATGAAACGATAACTGATGATAATTATTTTTACAAAAATGATAAAAATGAACAGTCCCTCGATAATTCAAACGATGTAGAAACATTATTAGAAGTAAATATCGATAACAGTTTACAAACCCCACCTCCAACATCGGGTGTCGTTGTGTCTTTGGATTTAGGGTACATCCCACGAAAGCTATCAACTTTAGAAAATCCACCTCCTAATAATTTGAAACCTGCCATAATAACCAAACAACAGGATGAATTTTTTAAAAGATCTAGAATACCTGAATTCCATTATTTTTATCATTATTTTAAAGATTTATGGGAAAGGTTGCCTAACAAAGAGATAAATATTAATGTTATTAATATACCATTTACAAACGTTTATCCACTTAATCCAAATATTTTTTGGAGTCAATTAATTTTTAATCCTAATGATGACGTAGAAACTTTGATACCTACAAGAGGTCAAGAAAATAACCCATTTGGTGAACCAGTATATTCAAATAGATCAAATTATTTTTGGATGCCTATGATTAGAAAATGTGTAAAAGACTGTTTTATTTCTGCTAAGGTAAATAGAAATCTTACTAATGAAGAAATTGACGAAGTAATAAATAATGTTGATCCGGACATCATAAATAATTTTAACAATTATAGATACTATAAAGATATTCCAAATTTAAACTTATGGTACTTTTTAAAATCATTATCTCGATTCAAATCTGTGAGGATTAAAATGTTGAGAAAATGGTTATTTTGTACTCCTAGGTCCAGATATGATTGGGAAATTTTATTGAAGCCAGTATTGAAGGTGAATGTACCAATTGAAGTACGTGATAAAGATGGGTTTGTTTTATATACATACGGGGAAGATCTTTCTTATCTACAACGCCATTAACATAATTCGTCCGCGATACGAATTGGACACTTATTTGATATTTAATTTGTATTCTTTTGCATAAAATTTGTAAAAATAATTCTTTAATACGAAATAGATATTACACCTTACTTGGATATATTCTTAGATTATATAATATTTTTAAATAAGATAGTGTGCACAATATATCCAAAATTGAACCTTAAAATACATAATAATATTCTAATATTTAATATTAATATTAATTTTTATTTTTATTTTTATTTTTTTTAAATTGTTTTATTTACCTTAATAATATAGTTTATAAGGCAAAGAAACTATTGTCATCAAATGTAGGATAAATATAACCTTGTTCAGTTAGAGTATTACAACATTCCCTCACTACAGTTTCATCTAAGTTTAAAGTGTTCACCATTAGTTGAATGGCAACTGCAAATGAGTTAGGGTCCTTACCAGCACATTGTTCTTTACAGAATTCTAAAATTTTTTGTAATGGAGCACCACCTTCTGAACCTTCGTTGACAAATAACTGTTGACCTTGGTTATCAGAGGCAGCAACGCCTTTCATTTTACCGTTTGCGATGGCATGTGCTTTAATAACTTCTAAATGATGTGCTGTAACTTCATTAAACGATTTGATGTTTTTAATAACTGCATATTGTACATTTTTTTTACCACCGAATTCTTTTAATGCACCATATACTTTTACATAAGTGCCAATTTCATGTTGTTTAGCTAGCTGTGAATCATGCATTTCATTTACATCTTCATTATTGTTTGCTAAATCGTTTGAATCGTCACTCCATTTTCTAACTTCAATTTGACCGGTACCATCTTCAATAGTTAAAAATATACTTTGAGTTTGGTCCGCAATATTTCTGATAACACCAACAAAACAGATAGAGTGTAATTCTTGGTTATGGATAACAAAAGGACCATCTTGAACTAATGGTTTTGATTGTAAAATTTGTTTGATTGTAACTGGTGTTAAAGTATTAGTTCTTCTAGCTTCTCCATCAGAAGAACCAATTCTTGATTCAGAATTATCAAAACCACCACCTGTGGAAAATTCAGTGTATGCTTGATATGTAGCCATTTTTGTTGTTTAATAGTAATGTTAAAAATATCTCTCAAATATTGACGGTCAATCTATGAGGTTATATTATCTATTAAATGAATATATATTTACACATATTAAGCAACTAGTTTAAAATTAAATTATTACTTCTTATATAGTGATAATTTATCCTATGGTGTATTTTTATTTTATTGATGTATCTCTTACGCGTAAAACGCGTCAACTCGCTACTCCTTCGTTTTTTGTGATAAACATCGGTAAGCAACTTTAAAAATTTAAGAAACTGACTTTTCGTCGACCTTAAAAGGTAACTCACATTCCAAAAAAAAAGACGAATTTCCAATTGAACAGTACAAATATAAAAACCAACAACACAAAAACAGATCTAACACCCAGATTATGTCAAATCCAATTAATTTTATTATATCTGTTTACCGAAAACTTTTGGAAATGTCATAGTATCCATCATGTTTGATTTGTGAGAGCCCCCAGAAACTATCTATTAGGGAGTTGAGTGAGGAAAGTATTGTCTTTGAAATTAATTACAATTAGAAAAACCAGGTTCGATTCTAACTTCAATATTTTTAAATTAGAACAGTAGTTACTATTGTGACATTCAGGATGACATTGCTGTTAGACACCATGTTACAACCGGTCAACTAGCAGCTACCACCCACTAAAATTTAGCCGCCCAGGGTACTAAATCTATATCACATGTTTAAAATAGTAATATATCACTTTTAACGAAACGATATTTTTTACTTCAATTTACTCTTCAAGATGCTGTGAAGTGCAAAAAAGTTTATGAGAATAGTTAGACATTCTCTGATGGCAAAAAAATTTTTGTATGAAGCGATGAGATTGAAATTAAGATAAATAATTTATGGTATTATTAATTCACTGGCGATGATTTTAATATCATATTATTATTTTCAATCTTATTTTTAACAATTTTTGGCTTAAAAGATTTTTAGAGTATACAGTGGAATTTAAAATTAGGTATACAAATATCATACCGTCAACTAATTGCCATTAAACAGTCAGGATGGAATCTCTACTGCAAGCTCACCTTTTATTGGCATCTGATATAACATCTTTGGATGAAAAATTGATTAATTCTGATGTTGATAAAAATTATCTAGAGTTATCAAAAAAGATTTTGAATGGGGAAGCATCTGAAGTTGTGAATGCTATTTTAACTGGATTAAATAATGATAAAATCAATTTTGAGTCTGCTATATCAACTGATTATGGTATTATCAAATCATTACATGATTATGTAATTGAAAATGTTATTCCGAAACTTGATGAAAAATTTGCTTTATTATTTGCTATCTCATTAATTCAATCATTCATCCAAGAAAATTACACCGGTCCAGCAATTGAGCTTAATATTAATGAATTACTTTTTGATTCTGTTTCAAACGAAGAAAATTTACAAAATTCCATAACTACAAGTTTGAGTATTCTTGGTCAACCAGCATATGAATTGACATCAAAACCAATTTTATTGGTTGTAGCTCTATTATTGTTAGAAAAATTAACTAACAGTTCAACACTTTTTAACTTATTTAATGATTCATCAAGTACTGCGGAATTAATTGACATTGATGCAAACAATACTACAAGTTTAACTGCATATGCACAATGGTGGAGAGCGAGAGCAATTTTAATTCAACTTTCATTATTACCAGAAACTACTGGTGATCATCCAGCTGTTGCTGCTTCTATTTTAAGTACTATTGATCTAGCTCATGCTGCAGTCAAAGATTTCCCAGATTTTGTCAATGATGATTTTAAGAAACAAATATATACAATTTATTATTTAGAAAATGTTAAATGTTCTTTAGCAATTAATACAGAGCATTTATGTTTGCCTTCTTTAACAAAAGTTATGAAATTAAGTGATTTCAAATTTGTGCTAACAGGTGCTCGGGCCAAAAGAACAAAATTCCAAACCGTCTCTCATTCAGGTTTAATCATTCTTGCTCAATCATCAAAAGTTGTGACTGCTTCTAATTCAATTGAGAATGCTCCAGAAGATTTCGCGCTAAATTCAGAATTGTTATTAGAAAAACCTATTTTTGAATCAATTGGTCAAGAACCACTAGATGAACAAATAGTCAAAAAACAGAAAATCGATGAAGAAATTGGAATATTTGAAGATAAACTTTTACCGGTAGCTATTAGACAAGAAAGTATTCCAGTTGAATTACAAACTTTAGATCCAAACAATCAACCTCAATTATCTGAATACGACAATATACAATTATTATTACGTATGTATACTATCAAGCAATCTACACCAGCAAAGGATCCTTTGGTCGAACAAGAATTAAGTTCTTTAGTTAGTAGAATACTATACCAAAATGGCAATAAGAACTGGACTATTTTTTCTCGTTGTTTATGGGAAAGATCTATTATTGAAACTTCAAAAGCCAAAACAATCGAAAGAGGTTTACTACAAATGCAATCATTAGTAGAAGAACTTGGGTTACAAATTACTACCAGATTACTTCCACAATCAACTGATTCTTCAACTTTATCACCTGTTTCAAGATTAAAATTTATCCATCAATTACCATTTTTACCACGTTGGAATTTAGATGCTCTTTTAGCTGAAAAATATATGTCTGTAGGTATTTTGAGATCTGCTGTTGAAATATATGAAAGATTGCAAATGAGCTGCGAAGCTGCATTATGTTATGCTGCTGTTGGAGATGAAAATCAAGCTGAACAAATCATTATTAAGAGAATAGAAAAAAATCCTAGAGATGCTAGAGCTATTTCTATTTTAGGGGATATTAAACAAGATCCTGAATTATGGACAAAGAGTTGGGAAATTGGGAAATATGTTAATGCTAAAAATTCTTTAGCAAGATATTATTATAACCCACCAAAGGCATCCGGTTTGACAAGGAATTATGCTTTGGTTCTTCAACATTTAAACGATTCTTTAAGACAATACACTTTGAATTTTGAAACATGGTATTTTTATGGCTGTGTAGGTTTAGAATGTAGCAAAATGCAATTAGCTGCCGAAGCATTTTCTAGATGTGTGGCATTAGACGACACCCATTCTATGGCTTGGTCAAATTTAAGTGCTGCAAATATCGAATTAGGTAAACTAAAAGAAGCTTTTAGTGGTTTAAAGAAAGCTATATCTTGTGACTCCCAAAAGAATTGGAGAATATGGGAAAATTATATGATAGTTGCTGTTAAATTGAACGAATGGGATGATGTATTAATTGCATGCAGACAATTATTAAATATTAATAGAGATAAGAACGGTGAAAAAGCTATAGATATACCGGTTGTTGAAAAATTAATTGAACTATTGGTATCTAGTGACTATCCAGTTGATAATCCTGAAAAAGCTACTCATTTTCAAAAGTCATGTACTGAATTTATTTGTAATATGTTACCAACTGTCATCACAACTAGTGCAAGATGTTGGAGATTGGTAGCAAAGGTAGAATTATGGCGTAAAAGACCTTGGGCTTCTTTGGACTGCCACGAGAAGGCTTACAGAGCTATCTCTCATAACCCAGATTTAGAAATTGATGAAAAAATTTGGGATGAAACTGTAGATGCATGTGACGATTTAGTTGCTGCATACGAATCTTTAGGTGAAATGGAAGGTAGACATGGTCCTGGTAGTTTAGTTTGTAAAGACTGGAAATACAAAGCCAGATCAACCATAAAGGCATTAATGAGTAAAGGTAAAGATAGGTGGGATGGTTCTGATGGCTGGGATAGACTATTGGAATTAAGAAGCTCAATATAAAAAGTACATAAAAATAACTTAGATCACATTTCATAATACATATTATTAATATCGTATATGTCATTCTTTACATAGATCTTGAATATTTTTCTTAATTGTTGATAATTCTAAAAGTACAACTTTCTCTAAATCATTTTGTGATTTTTTTATAGTCTTGATTTCATCAAATATGAGACTTAATAAATCGTGACTCTTACAAAATTTACTACATTGAAAATTAGGTTCAACTTCAATATTATTAAGTAACTCTTGGTCATTCAAAAGTTGAAATTGTAAATTGTTCATTAACTTGAATATTTTGGATTGATCTTGTGTCGATTTCTCGTTAATTGTCGTTTCAAATATATTCAAAATATCTTTTGATGTTTTTTTTGGTACAGAACTTGTGTAAGGTAATCCTATTTTAATGGAATCTAATGGTGGAATCTCATCATTTTTGGCAATATTTCCATCGCTAGGGATCGAATACTTGTGAGATGCGGAAGGCATATAATCATGATGTCTTTCATGTAGTAAATTAGTATTAAAATCGTTATCGACTCTATAGTCATCGGGTTGTGAGTCATCTAGGATAGTTATTTGTTTGATTGATTCGTCACCAATTCTATCTAGGCCTCTATGTCCTGGTACCACAATTTTATAACCTATCTTTTCACATTCTTCAGATAAGATTTTTTCCAATAATTTTATTGCTTTTGGATCTAACCGACGTTTTAGTACTTTTTTTCTATATTGATCCTTTAGACTATTAAATTTATTTCTAATCGATCTAGATTGTTTGTAATCAAGATTATTTTGAATATTATATTCCTTCAGTACAAGTTCCCAAGTATGTAATCTTTCTGGATAATCCTTTAAATGTGGCTGGTATTTGTTTATTAATTGCAGTAAAATATAATCAATATTTGTCATTTATTTTGTTTAGTCAATTTTAAGTAAATGCAATCCTTTTGTTCTGGTAACCAGGGACTTATTTTACGTTTCCCTACAACTCCCTTTAACGTCTATAATCCCACAACTGGCAAACAAAAGGCTTAATCTCAATTAAATAACTCATCAATTGCGATTACTATACCATATAACATTATTCTAATATAGATACGTTGTAGGAACATTTAGCAATTCAAGATGACAGACTTTTTCCAAAAACGTTTATCGCAGCCAATTTTTCCCAAGGCGCTGCCCTTTTCCTAACTGGCCATTGAAGTTTCATGAATTTTAAGATTGCGTCAAATTTGAAATAGTTTCAATATTCAGTTTTAAGGAATTAATAGATTGGATAAAATCTAAAGTTCGTTTATTAAAAATTTAAATATAGTTGCTTGATAATTTGGTGGGTAAGCTTAAATACTAGGTATCATTTTTATGGCAATTGTTTTGTTTGGACTGAAGAAGGAAACTGGAATAAATTGGATAGGTTATGCTAAGAATCTTTAGAAATCAAAATTTAATTATAAGAAATAAGAATTTATGTTATTCTAGAATGTCTTTCAATATCAAAAATTATTCTAATGATGCTATTGCTGAAAGATACAAAGCAAAATTGTTGGAAAAGGCTAAGGCTAAGGGCTTTAACACTATTGAAGAATTGCAAGATAGTATGAAAGAAAAACTGGAGGAGAATAGAAAAGCTTACGATAAAGTTGATCCTTTGAAAGAACTAGACAAATACGAAGAACAAGTTAAAATGTCTAAAAATATTATTAATGCTAACGAGATAAGAAAACAGAAACTATCAATAGAAAAAGAATCCACAGATAATGGTGATTTGAAAAGTGATACTACTACACAAAATATCAAACGAAACAGTGCTCCTTATAAAACCTTGGATTCATATATCAATTTAAACAAGATTAATGATTTATCATCACAAGAAATTGAATACATTTGGAGAACCAAATGGGGTCAAGTAGATAATGCAATGAATGCTGTTGTTCCATATGATGTTTATAATAAAATGTTAACAAATGCCAAAAAGAATCCTATATTTTTATTACCATTACCAAGAAATATTTCAGAAGCAAATGAAAATGAAAATGAAAATGCTGAAGGAATTGAACTACATTATATTCAATGGCAATTTCCAGATTCAAATACAGCTCATTGTATAATGACATCTCTAGCAGAATATAAATTACATAAAGAGTTTGCAAGACCTCATTCTATTTTTGAATTTCATTCTGAATTAGCCAAGGATAAGAGGATTGTCTTAATGAATGGTCAAATAGAATCAAATATGAATATATCATCACAAGATGCTCAATTACTTTTACTTAATGTTCAAAGATTTTATGGTGCCATGGGTGTAGAGACATCCGTATCCAAGCAAAGATTAAAATTATTAAATGATTTTACTTCAGGCTCACCTGATTTCAATGTTAACTCGTTGGTTACATTGGCACAATCGATGGAAAATTAACACGTTCCACATTCATATTGATGTTTCGTTATATAATTAGAGATAATCTTGTAAATACAATATATACACATCAAACACATAATAAAACTAATTCTAAAACTTTAATTAAAATGTATATATTTTTATAACCCTATTGATAATATTTTTGTTTATTTAATTTATATAAATAATAGCCAAGATTATCTCCCACATCTGGCTAATTGCCAAGGTTGATTATCTAGTGGACATGCATCTCTTGTTTTAATCCATTTATTTATACAATGCAAGTGGAAAGCATGGTTACAAGCACCCCAAGCAGCAACACATTCATTTTCTGTTTCTGTCATGGCTAATGGCTGACATTCAATACATGGCTCCATAATATGGTTTCTACAAATTGCACAATTATCAACAGCTATATCCCATGACCAAAAAGCAACTGCAGTCCATTTTTTAATTTCAAATTTCTTTTTAGTATTAGTATCTTTTTTCTCTGGAACATCAACTTCCATATTATCTGTTTCACTCATTATTACGCTCTGTTTCTCTCCTTTATTACTATATTATTAATATGAATAAATATTTTTGTAAAGATTCCTTAAACGTTTTACTTGCTGCAATATTGACAACTAATATACAATCAGTTGGAAATGAACTTATTTATTTAAATATAGAAGAATATTGACGATTAAACTGTTACACAGCTAATACATAAAACAGTTCTAAAATCATTAACAATCAAACTTATAAATCATTAAAATTAAATCATCTTTCATTATGTATGTGTGGTATTTTTTTTGGTATTGGAAATTTTCAAATTCGATTTTTAATTTTTAATGAAAATGAATTTACTTAAAATAAAGGCAATATTTCTAATTGTGTTGAGATGTTACGTAAATGATAACAATATTTCTGCTATACATTTGACAGTAATCTAAATATTATTTAGGAGTGGTTTATATAATATTATCATAATTGCATAACTATTTTTTGCTTTGTATATACTAAATTTACATACATTTCAAGATTCGAAATTCATCGTTACGCAAGGTATAGAAACTCAATTAATAATTTTAAAGAAAATATTATAATTAAGTATCGATAATAACATTATAGAATTAATATAGGATGTCAAATAACGATAATAATGACATTAGTTCACTATATCCACCTCCTCCACCATATATAAAATTCTTTACGAATGAAAACGTAGCAAAATTAGACGATTATAAAACGCAAAAAGAGAGTCATCCTACTAGTAGTAATACCAATGGAGAACAAAATACCAATGGAGATAACTTAGAGACAGCGATGGATTTCTTAACTCCTCCTCCAATTCCAAGTTCTGGTCAATACAGGGTATTTGGTAGCACATGGCAAGTGAAAGATAAACTACCTGATTTAGAATCAATGGGCTTAACACAATTATATCAAAATACTGATTCAGAATCAAAAGGGAATGAAGATCAACCTAAAAAGGTAGACTATCAATTTAAAATACAGGAGCTTAGAAAATTATTGAAATCGTTACTGCTGAACTATCTTGAGCTTGTTGGGATGTTGAGTGTAAATCCAGATAAATATGAAGAAAAAGTAGAGAATATAAAAACAATTTTGGTTAATATTCATCATTTATTAAACGCTTATAGACCACATCAATCAAGAGAATCATTAATAATGCTTTTAGAAGCACAATTGGAATATAAAAAGAGTGAAATAGAGCATATACAGGATGTTTGCAACAAAGTTAAAGCTGCATTAAATGAAATTAAAAATATAAACGTATAACATGCGATTTAACTAATTTATAGTTTCAATAAATATCAATAATAATAAATTAATATATTAATTATTCGTTATATTATTATACAGTTTTATTATTATGACGAATTTTTAATGCTTCTGTATCAAATATTATGCTATATATAATTAAATATTTTATATAATTTATGGTGTTTAAATATTGTTTGAATATCTAATGAATCATGCTCCTAAACCAGGTAAACTAAAACCAGGGAGGGTTGTGTTATTGGTTTGATTAACTGATGATGAAGATGGAACTGCTGTTGATAATGAATTAGTTGTTGATGTAGTGGAGTCGACACCATCTGTTGGTGGAGGAGCCGCACCAAATTCACTCTTTTCTCTTACTGCATTAATACAATTGTTAATACCATAAAACCAACCATTAATTTTATTGTTGTTATATGTTGGGTCATCATACGCATTTGGATCCACTGGTCTTGCTCTAGTCCAAAACCTAATAGTTCTATCTTTTGCAGCACTAGCTAAAATATGACCAACAGGGTTATAGGATAAAGATGTTATACATTTGTCATGAGCATATGTGATCACTTGCTGAGGCTTCTCTAAATCTTGTAAAATATCAAAATGTTTGATTGCACCATCATATGATGCAATTGTAAACATAGATTCATTTGTTGGGTGCCAGAGAAGTGTCATGTAATCAACTTCATCCCTTATCACAGTAAGTTCTTTCATATTATATCTAATATCAAATACCCTACAAGATTTATCTTTTGAAATTGCTGCTAAAAGATTACCTTTTGTAGGTTGAAATTTTGTTTTTAGTACAGTATGTTTAAAATTTAATAATGTAGATATACATTGGCCTGCTCTTGGGTCCCAAAGTTTTATCAAATTATCCTTCGATGCAGAAACAATTAAACTCATTTCTGGGTGCCAATCACAACTTTTAACATCCCAATGATGACCTGATAAAACTCTTTCTTGTTTACCATTGCTAAAATTCCACACTTTTAGAATATTATCATCTGAGCAAGTAACAAATTTAGAATCATTTTTACAAAACGCAATATCTCTAATACATTCAGTATGTGCCTTATCCAATTCTTTTACCATATTGAAATTAGGTTGCCAAATTTTAATTGTACCATCTGCATCACCACTAATCATCCAATCACCAGCATGCGAATATTCTATCGCAGTAACAGAAGTATCATGTGCTTGCATGATACTTTCAAAGTTAAATGATGAACCACTCCAAAGTGAAAATTCACCACTATACGTTGCAACTACCAATCTTCTGCCTTCTGGTGTCCATTTAATTGCTGGAATGACATGTTTAACTTTATTTGAACTTAGATGTGTAAATTTATTTGGTACGTTGATAATTCTATCTGTTGTTTGATATGCATCTGGAGGTAATATGTCTGCGACAAAACTCGTCTCTGGCTGCACAATTGGAAATTCTAAACCATGTTTTTTCAGATAATACATCCTTGTATATGGAGAACTCATATCTACTGTTCTTCTTTGAGAAATATATTTTTTAGGCACATTACTTTGATATTGCGTTTCTTGATTAAAAGCGTTATCCATCTTGTAGTTGTTTGTATAAGTTTAATCAAAAAATAATGATCGTATATTATCTATCTCAATTATAAATATAACTATTATTCAGAGCAATTAGTATTTTTAATCAGGACCTTTTCTATTAAACAAGCTCTTGATCTATAATTCACAATTTCATTCACTGACCTTTTTATAAAGTTCAATTTCTGAAATTTCATTTTTACAGTACCTCTGGCAAAAAATTCCCGATAATGAAAAAGATTAAGATAAGGTAGAGAAATGACATAAAAATAATAATAATTATAAGTTATTAGATGATTAGAATCATGGCGAATTATATCTCCAAATTAATATCAATTATGTTATTTTATTATTTACTATATGAATTTATGAAATTAATATTTATCCTATTTTAGCTATGTTAATCAATATAATTTACTTGTGAAAATTTGATATAAAAAGCTTAGAAATGGTCCTCTTGATTTAATATAAAACTTGGGTAGAGATCCCAAACTAATGTCATAATACATACTAATATCCAACACAAGACTGGCATTATAATAATACCTATATATTTAATACCTAATCCGACAAGGTATGGTAAACTTGCAGCACCGCAACCACCAATTGCAATTGCTGTACCGACACCAGAAATATGCAAATTCTTTGGCAAAACTTGTAATGCTACTAGGTTTGCGTTTGGAAACAATGGTCCAAAAAAGACACCAGCTAAGAAAATAACAAGTCCAATTGTAATAGCGTACAGTAATGAGTTTGAATTTATTAGACCTATCAGCACAAATGCTGTGAACAATATTAATGTTGCAGAACAATAAGTGAGGTTCGCAGCATAAGCATTTCTGAAATATCTTTTAGTAACAAAACTTAATAAAAATCTACCAGCAGTCAAGCCTCCCCAAAAACATGATGTAACAAAAGACATTCTAGTTCTATTATCATCTTTTGTTTCTAATAAGTAAGTGAATAACCAAGATGCTGTGCCAATTTCAGCACCTAAATATATGAATAGAAATATAGAATATAATAAAACCATCGGATTCTTTAAACAGTCAGCTATTGATGAACCTCCAGAGTTCAATACTGATGATTCATAAGACTGTTCAACGCCATTGTTTGATTCTTGACTTACATCGGCATTTCCTTCAATACTTCCTTCCTCTTCATGGTTCACTGAAATTGAATATAGGTATTTGGATGAAGTTTCGTATTTAAAGGCAGGTATACCAATAAAGACACCTACACATGCTAATATAACCGGTATACAAAAAAATTGATTCCATTTATAATGTTTAGATATGTATGTCACAAGTGGAGTAGTGCTCATAGCAGCGACACCATACATACCATGCAATGCACCTAGTAGTTCGTTATTATTTACTTCCAAACTACCAACTAACACATTACAAGAGGCATCTAAAATACCTAATGCAAACCCTAATGGAAGATATGATATGATATAAACATGTATACTAGACGGTTTTAATGCTAGAATACCAAAAAATATAATGCAAATGCACGATGAGGATAAAAATGCTCCTCTTTGACCAACTAAAATATGAATTTTATTATTCAAAAATGATGCCATTGTGTAACCTAACATTTCGAGAATGAATATTCTTGAAACTTGTTCTTTTGTAACATTATAATGCTCGGTAAGCACGGGCATTAATGAGCCCGTTGCTTGATCATTCAAACCAAAGACAAAAAATATCGTAAAACTGGCAATTAATTGCCATTTAACTAAACTAACCTTTTGATAATCTAATGGATAGACTTTTAATACAGACCCATGCCAGTATACATCTTTAATATAAGATAATGTGGACATAGAAATGTCGTCATTAAAATGGTCCACACCATTATTACCATCTTCTTCAGATTCGTTTAACATTAGAAAATCTTCTGAATTAATATCACCTTCGTAATTTGGCGAAATTTCAGCATTTGATCCAATTACCGTTTCATTAAGTGGCATATTACGATCTTGCGTTTGCTGTGATTTTTATTGAGAAACTGATGTTATACTGCAAAATAATGGATATAGGAGTCGCTTTTCTTCGAGTGTATTAATAAACTTTTCAACTAAATCAAATATCAACTGAATTTAGCTGTCCACAGGGAATAATTAAAAAGGTTACGTTGTATGAAATATACTATTAAAAAATCCACCTCACCTATCTTCTACAATTCCATATGGCTTAGAAGCATATATTGAGAGAAATTATTTAAAAGCTGAAATATTCATCAATATTGTCAATGTTAAAACAGTTAATTTAATCAACTTCATCTTTTGTCATTTCACTTGAATTTGCACCTCTGTTTTAAAATTTCAATTTCGCTGGTACTTGTTTTTGAAAAGTTAATAGCCGCTAAGCTGATGCCAAGCCATTATTGTATCAAAAATAAACAACCGCTATGAACCGTCGATGTCTAATGTATAAAGAAAGCGTCACCAATGCATATATTTATTTTCTATAGAAGGAAGTATGTAATGGTAGTTTTATTTAAATTTTATATAACTGTAAAATTTTGTAAGCCTAATCGGAATTGTATTTAAGACTTGATTTGGAGGTAAAATCCTGGAAGTAGAATTACGTATAACATAATTATAATTGAACCTTTAAAATAATTTGAGTTCCCTTCTGAAAAAACATATGTAAACATAAATATACTTGTTAGTATACTAATTACATCCCACAATGGGAATACCATTGGAAATAAATCTTTTGTCACCTCAAATTTGAAATTTGGATTTAATGTAGTTTTTATTGTGCTATATAATACTAGTGCCGGAATTTGTAATAAACAAACTTGTAATGCATAAGCGCTACCAATTTCCATAGACAATGACATATTACCTTGTAGTGCAAACGAAATAGCATTGACAAATTCTGTTGTATTAGGTACCAGTGCAATAACTGTCAATCCAATTAATTTAGGATGAATGATTGTAGAATATTGTTTCATCAATTGATCGAGGCAACCAACTAAAATATTAGCCACTATGCCGTAAAGAAGTGTTGATGCAAGTAAAATAATTGCAGATTGTCTTCTCGACCAAACTGATAATCTCGACTCTCCTTCTGAAAAATTATCACATTTGTTCCTTGAATGAAACATGCTATTATCATTAGTATTTGAGTTTAAATTATGGTCTAAATCTAGGCTTGTATTTGAATCAATGGAATGGGTTGTATTTTCTGTGCCATTAACAATTGGTGCTAACAGTACCTCCGAAATATTATCTGCAATATTATTACCTTCTAAATCTATTTCATTACTTACAGTTGAATTTTTGAATGACCACACAATCAATGCATGTGTCTTCAAAGTATACCACAGCCCCATTATATAAGCAAAAAATAGTATTAGAGAAGAAAGTTGTGAGATATGAACAATCTTGTGACGATAAAAATCATTAAACTTCAATTTCTCATGAATAATATGACATTTACTGCTAATATAAATACAAAGATGTTGGTAAGAATGTACTTTCTCACCACAATCAAAAGAATATTCACCATATATTATATTAGCTGTCGTTGGAACACATATTAATATACTAGAAAATATCAAAAGAATGGATGTAATACCAGCACTAGTTGGGTTATATTTTTGTATTTTTTTCTTAATTGCTCCACTACACATCGCAGAACCAGGTAATAATAAAATTGAACCTAAAATTGAACCTATTATAGCACCTTCAACTATTTGTCCTTCATGGTGATTAAGTGCTATGAAGTATAAAAATATTTCCACAATTGATGAGAAAAATGCATTGATTACTGCACCCATTCCAATTGATGTTTGAGAGGAAATTGACACAATCGCCTGTCCAATATAAAATGACAGTGGAACTATTGATAGTAAACATAAATTAAACATCATAAATGGACTAGTCATGAAGCTTTGGAGACTAAAATAATGAAATAAAATATAATAGTTAACAATAACTATGAATGGAAAACATAGTAAATTTGTAACTATAATATTGATACCATGATAAGTGTATTTTAAATAATATTTTTCTGCAACTTTAAAAACAGCACATATATATTTTATTTGAAAATCGTTTTGTTTAGATGAGGTAAAATTTTGGTACTCACTTAAAGGCAAAATATTTAAGTTAAGAGGTTTTTCCTCTAAAATATCTTTTAAAGTCCAAAGTACATTACTCATTGGAATGGTAAATACAATGAAGTGCAACAAAACAGACATTAATCTTAAAAAAATACAAATTGCAGGAAAAATTATTTTTGTATTTATCAATCTAACAAATTTGGTAATCTTTGGCGTGGGTAATTTGTTTGACTCAACCATTAATGTTGCTTTCAGATTATGTTTGCATTTGTTGAATTGACTTAGGCCATGAGTTACAAAGTGATTACTAGTTTCTTGTTGAAGATTGCTAATGGGCATTGAATTGTAAAAGTTTTCTCTATCATTAATTATCAAAGGATTATTTAATGTTAACTCTTTCAAAAATACAACATTTCCAGCTGGAAAAAACAAAAATGTTGCTAAATTACAATATAATTGATAATAGTCGTTTAATAAGTTGTCTTTCATTGAAATATTCAAAAATTTTATTGGTATCGCCAATGCCATAACAAATAAATATGAACTTACTCCTATAGTAGCGATCCATATTAAATTACATAGAAATGCAAATTTAGATATATCCCTATTGGATAGTTCATGAGTATCTTGATAAAGTGTCTGTTCAATTGATCTGGATTTTTTATATATAGCAGGCTTCCATATTCTTAAACCAAATGGATGAATTTCATTCACAACTGCTTGCATCCCTCGGAGGTCCACTGAACTTGAGGATACACTTGAACCAATATTTTCCTCTGATATTAAATGAAAATGTTCTATAACATAGTTTTCATCTATAGATTGCCCACTTGGATTTAAATTGTTTGGATTGTCATTTATGCCACTCATTTCCACCACTTCCGGGTTGTTTATGGGATTAGATAACAACACTGATGCAGCTGAAGTTGTAATAATCTTTGTAGTTTCAAAATCATTATTGCTCATTAAATTATTCGAGTTCACACTATTAATAGGTTCAGCCATTTTTTAATTGTTTTCATTGGAACCCACATTAAGCTGATTGTTTCACTGTCATTCTAAGATAACCCAAACTCAATTCTTTAAAAAGCATAATAAATTAATAAAAAACTGCTACACATTTTTAAATATTAATCATTCTAAGTAAATGTAATTCTCAGATAGAATATTGTAAACTAACCTTTAAGATTATTCCATGTATGGTTTTGTGAAATACTTTGACAGTGTTTAAGTTTTGAGGTAACTCCGATTAAGGCGACTGTCATCAGTTTAAAAAGATGCTTTATCAATATATTCCAAACACCATTGTACTTAAATAATCTGTAAATTATTGAATATTAGATTTTTAAACATGTAGATATATGTGAAGTATAATGATGATTCTTTGGATTTATCTTATTTCATTTATTACATTCTGTTATGCTTTAAGTAGCACAGATACGAATTCTACCTGTGCGATAAAGAATGTTAAAATGGTAACGAATTTTAATCCAATTACAAATGGTTATGCTGATGCTTTTACTTCATTTCCAACTAAATTTGCAACTGATAAATTTTACACACTAACTCAGGGGACAACTGCAACTGAAGTACTGGTTCGAGAACCGACTTTGATGTGGGTAACTACTTTAGAGAATGGAGTTGTACAAGTAGTACCAAGGACATTTACTCAATTTTTTGCTCAACCTTTCAATAGTATCATGACTCCATCAAGTGGAACAATAGGTATGGGAAGCATTTCTTCCTCACAAAATACTAAAACAACAACAGCAAATACAAATTCTTTTAAAAATAATGCAATAGGGATTCAAATTAATATTATATTTTACTATATACTATGGTTAATACTTTAAGTAAATAAGTTTATATCGCTTTATTAAAATTATTATTTAACTAATACTTGTTCTAATGCTTCTTCAAATATTTTCAAACCCTGTTCGATAACATCATCTTCAATTGTTAAAGCTGGAACGAATCTAATTGTAGTTTTACCTGCTGTGATTATTAATAAACCATTTTCTCTACATTTTTGAACAATTAAAGATGGTGATTCTTTAAATTCAACTCCCAGCATTAAACCTTTACCTCTAACCTCAGTGATATGATCAGGATATTTTTCTTTTAATTCATTTAGTTTTTTAACAAAAATCTCACTTTTCTTATTAACCAATTCCAAAAACTCTGCATTTGCGATTTTATCTACAACATAATTCGAAATAGCACAACCTAATGGATTGCCACCGTAAGTAGTGCCGTGGTCGCCAACTTGTAATGCATTATTAATCTTTTCATTTACAACGGTAGCAGCGATTGGGAAACCATTACCTAAAGCTTTTGCTACTGTAAACATATCAGGATGTGCTTCCTTTGGGAAATATGAATGTGCCCATAGTTTACCGGAACGACCTAAACCACACTGAATTTCATCGTAGATAACAGCTATGTTTGATTTTGAACATATTTGTTTCAATCCTAATAAAGTTTCTACAGGTACAGAAAAGATACCACCTTCACCTTGGATTGGCTCTACAATCAAACCTGCAATTAAATCCTTATTGTGAGAAATATAACTTTGTAAATAATTTAATTTATCATTTAAATCTAGGAATTCAAAATGTGGTACTAAATCTCCAAATGGTTCTCTATACTTTGGGTTCGAAGTCGCTGACAATGCACCCATTGTTCTACCGTGAAAGGAATTTTTAAATGCAATAATACCCTGTTTATTTTTATTTTGTTGGATACCATATTTTTTAGCAAACTTCAACGCAGCTTCATTTGCTTCAGTACCAGAATTACAAAAGAATACTTTTGAAGCATCATGCTGACCATTAAAGTTTTTAGTTAAATTGATTAATTTTTCACTTAATTTCAAGCATTCTTCATTATAATATAAATTAGAACTATGAATTAACTTT
The DNA here is from genome assembly GCA_030573885.1 of Tetrapisispora pingtungensis (nom. inval.). Classification (NCBI taxonomy): domain Eukaryota; kingdom Fungi; phylum Ascomycota; class Saccharomycetes; order Saccharomycetales; family Saccharomycetaceae; genus Tetrapisispora; species Tetrapisispora pingtungensis (nom. inval.). Next base: position 69,100 of record JAJMDY010000050.1, read on the forward strand.
TTTGATTGATTCGATATAATGTTAGCCACTTGTTCATTAGAATGGCCTAACGAAGTTACAGCAATACCAGCAGTAAAATCAACATACGATTTATTATTAATATCATCATATAGTTTAGCATTTAACCCTCTTGTTATGACAATATCGTCAGGTCTAGCATAAGTAGTAACTTGAAAATGTTTTTGATTTAATTTTGAAGAGACTCTTTTAATAGAGGAAGAAGAAAAAGATCTTTTAAACATAATAAAACTAATCTATTGTGCTTGGTTATATATATATAGCAATTGTGTGCATCATGAATAGTAACCACCAAAGTAATAGATTAAAACATTATCATCTCATCTCATCACATCTCATCACAGGAAGTCGATGCCCTTTATATAATAATTACTGGTAAACAATAATATTTCATAATAATAATAGGGCTAGTAGCACAACCCTATGTCTTGAAACCAAAAATGTATGGCAAAAAGTAGCCCTAATACAATATTATTTTCAACTGCCATACCCTACAATTTAAAACTGGACCTATTACATAATAAACAGACTCTTAAATATGTAGTAGGTGTCTTTTAAACCCTATTACCATGTACAACCCTAGAAAACTTGTGGCAGTTCAACCATTTTTCTTCATTTTGACTCATTCGCATCGGAATTAGTCACAACCGCACACACATAAAACCGCTCCTCAGTGTCACATACAAAATTTCGCTCATAGTGTTAGAGCAGAGCATTAAAATCAGGTAATAGTATAAGTATATTTGGTCGTTTAAAGAGTGCATAAAAGTAGCAATATTATATTAATGTTATAACATTAAGAAGTATACTGTATTGTTTATTTAGTTGTTTATTTAGTTGTTTATTTACCAGAATATTCGATGCATAAGGTAGTGTTTGAGATTGATCCAAATCCGTAACATGTTGCACCACCACCAAAAATGTATATACGATCTTTTTGTTTTAGTATTTCAATACCAATTAAACATAAATCTGTCCCCCACTGATTTGTTAATTTAATGGATTCAAATTCATTCCTTACTAAATTGTATTTAACAATGCTATTCTTATCATTAAACAATCTACTGCTAGATGTACCTCCGATGATTATTAAATTTTCATCATCTAATAAGCATGTTTTACTACCGTATCTTTGGAATAATGGATGAGAAACAACATCAAAGATTTCAATTTTATCTTCCTTAATTTGAAATTTAATCAATCTATTTGAGATTCTGTTGGTTTTATTACACGAGCCACCAATGATGAAACCGCAGTTACTCACTGGATCGTATGTCATTGCTGGTGATTCTAATGATGTTAAGTCGTAATTTATTGAATCTTTATATTCTATTGTCATCGATGAAATTGCATTCTTTTCTAAATTTATTTTTAAAAATGGATTGCTATCATCTGTATGTCCACCAAATATCAACAATTCATTTTCTGATATATTTGAACAGCAGTGTCTATAACGTGAATATGGCAACCTCAATGATTCTTTTAATCCCCATTCTTTCAACTTGATATCATATATGTATACTTCATCAAAACCTTGGCGTGGTGCTTTTCTACCACCAATAACAATGCATTTGTCATCAGATACTTTGTTCATAGTATGACACATGCGTGGTGTCGGAATATCAGTTTGTTCTGGTACAACTTCAAACTTACAATTATCTCTTAAATTGATTTTGATGCTTTCATTGATTCTAGCTGGTTTAGAACCGCCAAAATAAAGAGCTGCATCATCCAATAATTCAACAACAGAACCAAATCTTCTGTTTATGTCAATATCCATGGATTTCAATACCAAATTAGATTCTTTTAGTTCTTCAATAGTATCAACTTGAATAAACTTATACGGTTTAATAAATTCAAATTTAGAGTTGTTTGTAGCGTGTAAAAGAAGATAATGATGACAAAATAAATGAAATTCTTCTAACTCATCAAATAACTCGATGTCATTAATTTGATATTGAATTTCAATTGGAACACTTTTCCAAAGCTGTAACATCGTTCCTGCATTAATGTTCGAATAACCTAGTTCTCTGAATCTATCAATCTGTGATTCAATTGTATTGTATGTCAACACGGATTGTAATGGCGAGTCATTCTTCTTAAAATGTTTTAACATTTGCTTGCTGAACGGCTCGTTTGGACCTTCTTCAACAATTTGTTCTAATATAACAAAATGGCTGTTTGGTGAATTTCTGGAAGCAATTTCGATAATATGATCGGAGTGTTCAGCTTTCATATATGCTAATGATACCTCAGCAATAAATACCTTAATAACATTAGGATCTTTCATTTTATCGTTCTTAGAAAGGATATCTTCAAATGCGGATGCATCATTCAAATTACATGACACAGCATGGTATCTTTCAGAATGAAAATGAGGTGAATTCTTATTGAAATCAATATCAGTTTCATAATTACCAACGATTTTTAATAGTTCTACTTCATTCTTAATGACGTTAATTTTATTACATAAAAGATCAGCATAATCAATATCCAAAAATGTGAAGGTATCATGAAAATCAGCACTATCCAGATTTGATTTATCCAATAGTTGGAATGGGAGAGGATCGAACCCACAACCAAGATTGATAACCAAAATTTCTTTGGCATCATTTTTATTGGATTCTAATATCGATTTTAATCTTGTTCTGATTGCATGCAATCTAAGCCAATATCCTCTATTGATACAAGGCGATCTTTTTTGACGACTTGGTACAAAATATTGAAAGTATTGTCTATTAGGCGAATTTCTATCAATATCTCTATTGATATCCATCTTTGGAAGATATAATGATTCTACTGATCTTTTTGAAGCAATTGATGAATTATTAGTACCTTGGATAGCAACGTCAGCATATTTCTTCTTTCTTTCCAATTTCTGTAATTGTTTTAATTGCTTTGAAGTAAGCTCAGTATCAACACTCATGTTACGATATTATTTACGTTATAAACAATTTTTTATATCTAAATAATAGTATGATCCGAATGGCATATATGTTTATGTTAAATATATATTTTAAGATTAATATTATAAACAAATGATTCTCAAATGCATAAAAATATGAATCTTAAATAAATTCATCTTATCTCATCGAAACTTTTTATAAATTTTTATGCCGGGCGTATTTTAGAATTATAACAACCTTCAAGCATTTGCTCAAAAAAATGAAACAATAATTAAGGAAACACAAATAATTTTATTTATGAATAAAAATCTATGATTGCAAGGAAACAAAAACTTTAAAATAAGCTATGATCAATTGATATTTTATATAAATTGAGAAGATGCCTTACTACAATGATGAAACATTTATCAATCAACCCATAGAAAATGAAGGGAACCCTACAATTACACCTTCAAATATACCATTAAATAGAAGAGCCATGCAAAATACTAAATTCACCTTAAGTAAATATACTGTTTATGAAACTAAAGATAGGATGTATATTGTTGGTAGTAATAGGAGAGAAACTATGTTTAGAATTTTGGAAATTGATTTAACAGTATCAGAAGATAAACTATCGGTATTGGAAGACAACGTTTTTTTTTCGAGAGGTGAGGTTATGAATGTTCTTACAGATTTAGAAGATGCTAGTGATAATAGTTTGAATAAGCTTGTGACAGGTTATGGATTATTGGGTTTTATCAGATTTACATCTTGTTTTTATTTAATTGTCATAACAAAATGTAGTCAAATAGCCGTTATTGGTGGTCATTCAATTTATCATATTGATGGTACGGAAACAATACCTATTTGCAAAAATTATAGAAAACCAGATAAGTATTCAAATGAAGGTAAACTATTAAGCACATTTCAAACTTTAGATTTAACAAAAACCTTTTATTTTAGTTACACATATGACATAACAAATACATTACAAACGAATATTTTACGTCAGAAATTGAGAGCTGTTAATAGAGAAGATATCTCTGTGCCGAATGGTATATATAATCACAATGAAATGTTTGTGTGGAATCAAAATTTGCTGGAGCCTTTATTCAATTGTTTAGATACTGTATTTGATTGGTTTCAGGTTGTCTTACATGGTTTTATTGATCAAGTAAACGTTCTTATTCACAGTAAAAGTGTTTACGTTACAATGATTGCAAGAAGATCGCATCATTTTGCTGGTGCAAGATTTTTAAAACGTGGGGTGAATGGAGAAGGATACGTAGCGAATGAAGTCGAAACAGAACAAATTGTATCTGATATGATACTGACTTCATTTCATAGCTCTAGGAATGGTTTTTATGATAGTGATAGGTACACATCGTATGTTCAACACAGAGGTTCAATTCCATTATTTTGGACTCAAGATTCTTCAAATCTAACTGCAAAACCACCAATAGAAGTAAACGTCATTGATCCATACTTTTTACCAGCTGCTTTGCATTTTGATAAATTATTTCAACGATATGGTGGAGGCAGAATCAGTATTTTAAATCTTATTAAAACAAAGGAAAAAATTCCGAGAGAAACAAAGTTATTGTCTGAATTTGAGGAATGTGTGACATATCTTAATAAATTTCTCCCTCAAGAGAAGCAAATACAATATACATCATGGGATATGAGTAGGGCCTCCAAGCAAGATGGACAGAATGTTATTGAATTTCTAGAAGTGTTTGCCATGAACTCTGTTAACACAACTAGCATATTTCACAATGGTAAAACTTTTAAATTAACTAAAATACAAGAAGGTATATGTAGAACAAATTGTATTGACTGTCTTGACCGTACAAATGCTGCACAATTTATTTTGGGTAAAAGAGCTTTGGGGGAACAATTGAAGGAATTGGGTATTATAGAGGAAAGCTTTTTGGAATATGATTCTGATATAGTAAATATATTAACTGAATTATTTCATGATTTAGGTGATACGATTGCATTACAATATGGTGGTTCACATTTAGTTAATACCATGGAAACATATCGAAAAATCAATCAATGGAGATCCCATTCCAGAGATATGATTGAAAGTATTAAAAGATTTTATAGTAATTCATTTATTGATGCACAAAGACAGGAAGCAATTAATTTATTCTTAGGTAATGACTTTGGGAGAAAGGGTAATTCGAGAGATTTAGATAAAACCAGTGAAATATATTTTGGTGAAAATATTTATAAAGATAAAAAAAGAAGTTACACACACTGGTGGAATATTTATAATATTAAAAGTTTACGAGAAATTATTTTTGAAGAATTAATTGATAGAAATAATGATGTCACGACTGAGAATATTGTAAAAAATATTAGAGGATATCCTGATGCATTCGATAACTATTGGAATGAATACTATTTACCGAAGAAAATTAGTTCATTTCAAGAACTTTTTGCTTATAATATGAATTCAACCAGAAGATATCATGAAGTTAATAATTCTGACAAAGCACTTTCTCCATTTCAATCAAGAAAAGTGACCTCCTTAAATGCAAAATTAAGGTCTCTTAAAATTGATTCGAAGCCTAAAGAATCATGTTCTCATAAGGTTGAAGCTGCATTAAACTCAGAAGAACCTTCTGAATGCTCAGAAGTTCAGCTTTATGAGTACACCCGTTCTATTGTAGTTAATGATTACAAGATATTAGAAAATATGCTGAGAAACAACACAGATTGTGATAATAATATTCCAGTCACATATTCTAACTTTAAACCAAATGATTTACTAATTGACAATGATTACTTCAAAGATAAACCAATAAAAAATGACACATCCACCTCAGTAGAAAAAAAATATGATATGTCCAATTATAGTAACCTTACTGCAGATAAAAAATTTTATAAGAAGGCTGTTCAAGGAGACAATTATGCAGGTTGGGGTATTACATCAAGTCTATTTGATTTAGAAAATATAAAAACGAAAGAAGAAGATTTATCTGTTTATCATAACTACTTATCTTATAATAATAAGGATATATCATTTATTTAATTTTATAAATATGTAATTATCATCTAATATATATGCAAAAGGATTCTGATTTATAAAAATAGAGAATATTAGAAGTTTCTGATATTTCACAATCATTTTTTTTTTATTTAATTCGGTTTAATATCACAGTTATATTATTTTCGTAGAAATTTATTCTTATTCAACTGTATTTGATAACTCTTTAAAATGTTTTTGTATTATTTCTTTGTATTGTTCAACTTGTGACTTTTGACACTCTATAATAGATCTATAACAGGCTAATGTATTTTTTACTTCTTCACATTTAATCCATATTACACCATTTAAACCAATTGCAACTTCAAATTTTGTGTGTTTAGCAAGCAATTGTAATAATGGAAATTCGTTATCAAAAAGTAATCTACGAGCAAAAGGTAACTTAACATCGATGACCATACCATTCTCTAATAAACCAAATCCACTGTCAATACCAGTAGAAGAGTCCATACATTCAATTTCAGCTTCTAATTCTTTTTCAGCAGAACAAACACGGGCATATGCTAAATCACCAACTTTTAGAGTTGGTCTATTTTTCTTGGAAGCATTTGGGAAAGCCATATAAGATAATGAAACAGAGTTTGAAAAATTTGATAAACTAACTTTATAACGATCACCAAACGCACCAGTAATTGTTCCAACAACAAAATCACCAACAGCTGGTATATATCTTTTAGAGCTGTATTCCACATACACTGTTTGACCTCTTTTTGTGTCTACGATATTCAACAAACCTGGAATAACAGGTCTCAATTCTTGTGTCTTTGGATCACAGTACATACCTGGCCCTAGAGAAATAGGTTTACTAGTATCTAAATCTAAATCATCACCTGGAACTATAAATTTTGACATTTTATCTTTTCAATTATGCACTGTAGCTAGCAATATTTAACGATTTAATAACAACTAAACTACTCAATTCAGTTTAGTACTAAATATAAAAGGTGATGTTCCACAAAGGTCATACTAATGCATATATACATAAGTATATTTTAATGCATGTCTTTTTTTCAACCAGGTTCTAATTATTTTTAGCTTCTTGTTTAATTTTAAATTTTTCAACTTTGGTTCCTTCGATTATTGAATTGGAAAATTTTGAAAAATTTGAATTTTATCAATATTGATGGGTTTGAGCCTATCTGATTTAAGAAGGTGCTATCCATATGTTAGTTGTAAATTGCTTATTTATGTTTATTTATTTCCAAAGTAACAGTATAATCAATATATGTTATTATTTAAGAAAATTTTTTATATTAATATACATTGTAAACATTTTAGTATTGGTAATGAAATTAAAAGCATCGTTTTTCATACCTAACAGTCAACGATTTGTAACTTCACTTGAAGGTGGCATTTTAAATAATCAAAACACGAATTATTTATTTCTTGGTATAAATAAATAAGTTTAAAAGTTAATATTTATATTCTATTTGTAAATTAGGATAACTATGCATTTTTTCTCTTATAAATAAGTATTATTGGTTATTAATTTAGCTACGATTCTTTTTGAATTTTTTCAATTGAAACTTCAAGCTTTAAAATCAAATTTCAAGTAAACTCAAGTTGTGTTTCTATATCTAACTTTTGTGATAAAAATTAAAAAATAAGAACAAATAACATTTATTAACAACTAAATTCACTAAGATAGACATAAAATATATAACCAAAATACGTTTAACCCCATTAACACCTTATGTCACTACCGTTCACAAAATTATTTCCAAGGGTATTAACTGTTACAATATTTATTTCTACATGTTGGTTATCTTTTGAGGAAATTAATATAATTACGAGCTTTGAAAAATTATACTTATTACTTCCCATTGTAATCATATCCCTATACACATATTTTAGAGTCATTAATGTAGGGCCAGGAAGTCCATTAGATTTCCTTGATTTGCATATAAACAATATAAATGATGTTGAAAGTAGCTTTGAATTACCACCTCAATTTTTATCACAGAGATCATTGACAATAAAAAATGATGGTAGGCCAAGGGTGTGTAGGACTTGCAAAGTTTGGAAACCTGATAGAGCTCATCATTGTTCCTCGTGTAATAAATGTATTCTAAAAATGGATCACCATTGTCCCTGGTTCTCAGAATGTATTGGTTTTAAGAATCAAAAATATTTTATTCAGTTTTTAATTTACAACACATTATATGCATATATTGTCACCATACTGACGTCAAAACAAATGTATGACTGGTTTGAAAGTTCCAAATACGAAAGTGAATTTATAAATATGTATCTATTACTATTATGGATATTTGCAATGGCAGTATCAATTTCATTAACCTGTTTTGCTGTTTTTAGTATCTATCAAGTGACTAAGAATAGAACTACCATTGAAATGTATGCTATGAAAAAATATAAAGATGATTTAGAATTGTATAACAATGGTCCTAGTAGACCACCACCAATGGAAAATATTTTTGATTTAGGTACCGCAAAAGAAAATTGGAAAGATATAATGGGTTATTCGATAATGGAATGGCTATTCCCAGTTGAAACATTTAGATCAAAACATTCGAGAAATACATTAGATGAAAAGGGTCTTTATTTCAGAATAAATGATAGAATTAACCAAAGACTGTTGGACACAGCAAATATTCAAGATCAGTTATTGAGGAGAGTAACTCCGAGATCTTCAATTGATGTAGATAGATAATAATGTAAATATCTATAACCAGTGAATAAAAATCATTTTTGAATATGATAAACTTAATACCGAAGTGCTTAAATAAATGTTCAATATATAGAGGAAATACTTCCACATTATTTTAAATATATTTGGTTTTCTTTTAACTAAGCTTTTTATTATTGTTTTAAATAATTATATATCGTATAAAGTATAATTAAATCATGTACTAGACAGATTTAAAATGCATATGCTAATTTATTGTATTAATTACAATTGGCCAAATGGCCATGAAATGTCTGTTGTGTAAATAACGAAATATTACACTAGAAAAAGGAGAAACATTTATATCGGTGTTTAAATGATGGCAGCAAAAACCAAAGCCACCAAACCAAATATGTTAGTTCTTATGCTTGCTGCAGCATCCTCATATTGTGATAAAAATGGTTGAGTTGAGTTAACTGTGGAGTTGTAAAAGCTTTGAGATAATGGAGAAGCAGCAACAGTAACAAATGAAGATGAAGAAGTAATTTTTAAAGTTGTAGTGCTGGTAGTTGATGTTTTATTGATTTGATTAGAGGTAGTAGATGATGTGAATGTTGATAATAACGCTGATGAACTAACAATTGGTGTACTTGTATTGGATTTTGTGGATTTTAATAAAGTTTTGGTGGCAGTGGAAGAGTAAGTGGTAGTAGTAACATCAGCACTTAAAGTGGTAGAAATTTTTTGAGAAGCTGAAGTTGAGGAAGAAACCTTTGAAGAATCAGAAGTGGAAAGATCATTGGTAGAGGATGAAGTAATGCTCTTCGCAGCTGCAGCTACTTTAGAAGAATGTGGAGTTGTAGTTGTTGATGATGAATTATTGTTGGAGGCAGCAACTTCATAAATTCCATTGTAACCAATATCTTGTGTCAAAGTTGTAAAAGCTGTTGCAGTTATTGTAGTGTATGGAGTAGATGTGGTTAATGTTGTTAGGGAATTATTAACAGTTGTTGTAATAATAGTGGATTTGTAGGCTGTGTATTCAGATTGGGAAGATATAGTTGATGAAGGTTTGCTTGAAGATGAAACAGTACTTACAATGTACCAACTTGTAATCTTTGTAACTTCGCCAGAAATAGTAGAAGTTCTAACAGTGTAGGTTGAACGTAATTCTGCAGATTGAGAAATCGCTTCAGCATCAATACCATTTGTATGAGATCTAGAGCTTGTGATCGGACACGTAGTAGTAAAACTAGTAACAGTACCATTAGTTGTTTTGGTTACTACTGATAAAGAAACTGAATTAGCAGACTCAGTTTTGAAGGTTGAAAAAGTTGAATCAACAGAATAAATAGTAGAAACTGGATAGTAGGTAGTGTAAGTTGTTAATTCACCACTGTAAGTTTTGGTAACAACTGTTGGACTGTAAATAATATCATCGGAAGTGATTATAGGTTGTGTCAAACCAGTAGAAATTGAACTTGAAGCAGATGAAGCTGGTTTTGATCTTGGAATAGCATCGATTTCTTCAGTGGATGAGTTATTCAAAGTGAAAATCGGATAATAAGTAGTATATGAAGTAACTTCACCATCGATTGTAGTTGTTACTAAAGTAGCAACGAGTTCAACATCGGAGGATGTAATAGTAGTTTGGGTGAAAGAGGTAGAATTTGAGTAACTAATTTCAGAAAATGTTTCAACTTCGTTGGTAGCTTTTTCAATTGAAATGGTTGTTGTTGATTGATAAGAAGCAGCGGTAGCAGAAGTAGATGAGGCTAAAGTAGCGATAGCAATCCAGGTAGTATAACTTGTTACCTCACCATCAATAGTAGTTGTAACAATTGTAGATGTCAATTTACCTCCACCTATACTTGATGAAGTAGTATTAGAATATAAAGAAAAAATATTTGATGAACTTTCAATACTTGCAAATTCTGTAGTTGAAGATTTGATATTAGAACTGGTAACAGATGATGAAGCAGCGGATGATGAATTGCCATATGATGAATCAACAGATGATTTATCAGTCGTTGATGTAAAAGAAGATGATGAATCAATAATTGCTGAAGAAGTAGATGAGTAAATAACATAATTTTCTGTTTTAGAAGATGATGATGATTCAGAACGTGTACTGGCGGTGTACGAATCGATGATAGAAGAATGAGTAGTTGCACTGGCATCATCTATGGTAAATACAGAAGAATAAGTTGAACATGAATTAATAGTATCTAAAAGTGCAGCAATTCCAGCATAATCAGTGTATGAACTGTGATAAGCGTATGTTAAAACATCACTAACCTCAACTTCTGAAGTTGAATCTTCAGAAGAAATTTCGGAAGTTGTTAATATTTGAATTTCTATAGAAGAACTATGATCCAGTGTATCAATGGAAGAAGATTCATTTAATTGGAAAATTGTATCATCTGAAGATTGAATTGTTTCGGAGTCAACTATATCTGTAGAATCATTTGATGTAGCAGTAAAACCATAATGATGTTCTTCATTAGATTCAGTAAATGAAGAATAAATATCATCGTCATATGATGAAGACTCAATTATATCAACGGATTGAGTAGGACTAGAATTGAATTCGTTATATAAACCATCAGCACTAGAAGAAACAATTAATTCTTCTTCATCTGCAGTAGATTCAATACTGGTAGTTTCTAAATCAAAATAAACGGAAGATTCACTTGGTGCAGATTCGTATAAGGATGAAATATTTGAATATAAATATGTTTCGGAAGCAGTTATTGTTTCATAAGTCGATTCAAGTTCATCAATATTTTTTTGTGAGTAAATGTTACTTAAGGATCTTGCATGAAGCTTTGATGGGAAAGAAACATATTTAGCTTCTCTTTTTGTAACTGAGCTGGAACCAGAATTTGTAAAAGTTAAAACATTGGTGATAGATTCAGATGTTAATTCGTTGGAAAAAAATGTAACACGTAAATATTTACCACCGCTTATGTTTGAAGTAAACAAAATTCTTATTGTTGATTCATCAGATAAATCAGTAGCAGAACTAAATGGAGTAGACTTAACTGGATAGTTGAATTCATCGACAACAGTAACAATTTCAAAAGTAGTTAAATTTGTGTTATAAGAAAATTCACCAGCAATTTCTGGAACTGATTCAAAAAATAAAGAAGAAGAAAATGCAGAAACTGGAATATCAACAGTAAACCAAGCAGTGTTGTTATTTTCATAAATACCACCATTAGTTGTGAAAGTTGACATATCTTTTGCCAAATAATTAATTTCGTTATCGAATGAAGAACCTGTAGAAACGTCGAAGGTATAATCGATAGTTTGTGGGGAATCAATAGCAGATAATGACGAATTTGTTAGCTTAGCTAAGAAATTAAAAGTAGTAGTTAAATTTGAGTGACTATCATTGGTAAATGAAACAGTTAAAACGTTGGAAGAGTTGGAAGTAACATAACCAATTATGTCATCGTTATAAGTAATATTAAAATCAGTGGGGATAGAATCGAAATCAGTTGGAACAGTTAAATAAATATCGTCTTTTTGACCTTTACCAGCATATAATTCAGCTTCAATTAAAAACCAGTGATTTTTATCAGTACAATTATTAGTGTTTGTGTATTCATCGTACAATTGAACATCTGAAAAAAAGGCATTTGAAGTAGCAGAAGCTACAGATATAATCGATACAATATTAAGAAGTAGATATTGTATAGATAACATTGGATTGTATTTTAGTTGTTGTGTTGAATATTATTCTATAATGGTTGTGGTTTGGGTTTGGGTTATTATTTCTGAACATAAAAGAAAAATATAAATTAAGAAAGGAAAACTTTGTAACATATATCAAGAAATTAAAAATACATGGTGTTTATATACTTTTCAATTTCTATTTTCCCTTTATAAAATTCCTTTATTTAATTGATTTCATAATGTCCTAAAAATGCAACTTATGGGTAATAATTACTCAAATTAATTATTATAATTACTCTATTAGTTTAGCCATTTTTATTTAAATGATAAAAAAACTCTCTTAATTCTAATATATTTATCTTGGTATTAGTAGCCTCATATTTTTTTAAGAAAGTAAATAACGGTATTACCTAATTGTCCATATATTCAAAAATGTTCAAACGATAGTATTGTAATAGTAAAAGGTAAGTATTTCTGTTTCTTTTTAACTCCATTCTCAATTATTTGAATGAAGAAGATATCTTATAGTACTTAAACCCTGTACTCTTTACAGATGAGCTTGTCTAGTTACCGAATCGGGAAATACTCTCTAATTAATTTTTCGAAAATTTTCAAGCTTTTTATTTCTTTTTAATTCTTTTCCTCACTACTCCAGAGAATCTTGCGTAGCAAAACTTTTATCTAATATCCTAATCGAGGAAAAACACATTTTTGGATTCCCGATTAGTACATGAATCTTACGAATCTTGTTATCTTAACCGCAAATAACATTGAAAAACGCTGGTAAATAACTTGAAATGGATATACGGATATCCCGAAATGGTTACACAGTTAATTTATCAAAATATTCAAATGGCTAAGTTGGCTAGCTTTGATGTATGTAAATACGCATTTAAGTACATTTATACACATTTATATATTTTTTAATTTTGTTAATGAACGTTGAGAGTCTAAAAATAGTACTCTTAATGTCAGCATTCTATTTTTTATAATAGTTATGCTAATGTAGCAGTTCAATAAAACATTAACAGTCTATTTAATTTTATTTTTATTTCATCTTACATGATGGCTGCAATTTGCAAATGTTTAATTCAAGTTCAGCGCTATACAATACTGAATATGGTTTATGATCATTATAATAGGAAAACGTTAGTATACTAATTGAATTATCAGTTTAATATTATCTCAAAAAGTATTCTTAAATTGGAATCAAATCGAACTGAGCTATTTGCTATTAAAAATGAAAATGTTAACTAGTGGCCAAGCTTGCATTGGACCTCTATCTCGATGCTCCATTTGGATAATATCGTAGTTTTCAATACTGTTTTGGTTTGTTGTTGCATTTTTTGGTTAATAATATGTCCTTGTCAATTGTCCATTTAATGAAAATATGACCATATTCCAATTGTTCTAATTTTAAAAAACGTCTCAATAACGAACTTTTTCACAAATGAATGAACCCCAGATAATTTCGGAGATAATGAAATTTTATCTGAAATTTGTAATTTAAAAATTAAGAATGAACCTAAACCGTGAATCATTTAGAATGTAAGGAAGTGCTATCTTGATCTAAAAACTTGACAAACTCTTAATTAACACATTTTCAAATAGTATATTAATCAATTTAAGTGTTATAATTGTTTTAATGTTTCTATTTTTGTCGTTAAAATTAATTTTAGAATTTAAAAAGGAGATATTGACTATCAGCTAAGAAAACAAAAATGAACGCTGATTCTTTTAATGAGGACTTGATCGATATAATATTTAATAATAAACTAACCTCCAGGTCATTTGAGATTTCATCAGATTTGAAAAGTTTATGGCATAATTTAGAGTTAACTGAAGGTGATAGAGTATTTGCTGAATTGAAAATATCAAAATATAATGACGTTGGTTTTATTAAAAGAATATCCAATTGTATGATAAATGAAAAGTTACCATTCAATACTGTTTCCATACCACTTTCTATATTTGATATACAACCAAATGTTCCAACTGTAAAATATGGTCTATTAATACCACTATCGAACCAAGTTACATTACAATCGGTTACTTTTCTATTAAATAAAAATGTATACGATAAACTTTCTGTTTTAAAATCAAAAAATGAAATAACTCAAATTTTATTGGAGAAATTTAACATATTGAATAAATTAACTGTAATAGAAAATGAAGAAATTATTTCAAAAAATATTTGCAAAATCGTTAGCACAACACCATCAATTTCAGGTATAATTGATTTAAAGGAAACGCAAATTTCAATTGCAAGAGATGATCACAATCTTCTCAGCAAAAAAGTAATAATTGATAGGAACTATCTTAAAGCAGATTCAGAATTTCAACTAGAATGTTTAAAATACCCACTTTCAAAAGAATTGGTAAATGATTTATTATATGAAAATAATAAAGAGTTTTATGCTTTTACTGGAATTCATAATTTTGGCCAGCTAGGAATAACAGATGGTGATACTGTCAAAATTTATAATGGTTCAAATTACGCAGTAGTGAAATTATTTGTTCTACGCAGCCCAAATGATATTGACCCAACGAAAATATATGTACATCCACAAGTATTTGCCAATTTTAAATTATCGTACCTTGTAAATATCAAGCTTTACAACTTATCTAATTGCATTATTCCGATTGCTAATTCTGTTTCAGTAGCTAGAGTCGGGTGTTATTCACAAACACAAAAGAAATATGAAGAAATCATACTAAACAATTTAAAATCATATCTAACAAATAGAGAAAGGCTTTTAAAAAAACATGAACTGATACCCATTACATTTGACTCAAATTTTGTACAGTTATTGAATCCAAACTCAAATCCATATAGCGATAACATCACAGATGATAACCTAGTTTGGTTTTCTATTGAAAACGTAGAATTTGAAGATGATCAGGAATCCCAACTTATAAATTTAGATGAAAGATTATTTTTAGTCGACCCATCCAAGACAAAACTTCTAACAAAAGATATCATTTGTATAAATCCACTAGTAATTAATAATATTAATTATCAGAAATATTTTGGTTTACCAGTTACATTTCAGTTTGATTTTAAATCATTTGAATATGCATTAAAATTAAAAAATATTTTAGAAGTTTCAAAAGAATGTAATATGAGAAATATTGCTATAAAAACAAAACTTCTGTTGTCTTCACTCAATCCTGGAACTGGAAAATCTACGTTGGTTAAATTTTTAGCGTTACATTTAGGTTTTGAATTACTAGAGATAGATTGCATAGATCTGGTGAATTCGAATTCACTCGGATCATTGAGTTTGGTTTCGAAAACTATTGGATTTTTGCAAGCGAAATTTGAATCTTTCTTGAAGTATTCAAAACCAGCTATTATTTGCCTATCACATATTGATTATATATTACAAAACGGAGATCTTACTCAACAAGCCCAAACTGGAAATGCCTATGAAATATTAGATATTGAACTATCAAATTTAGTGGATGCAATGAACATAGCATTTCCATCAACAATATTCATATTCACAACTAACTCTTCTGGAAGTTTACCTACAAATTTTATTTCTCATATTAATTTTGAAATAGATATCCCAGTACCTACAGAACTCCAAAGAAAACTAATATTTGAATGGTATTTATCTTATGAAAGTTTTAAGAGATCATTTAATAATAGAGAAAATATAATCTTATCCAATACTGTAGATATTGGTAATTTAGCAATAAAGTCAGCTGGACTTTTACCAATTGATATAAAATACGTTACAGAATGTTCCAAATATAAAGCATTAGAAAGGAATAAGAATACTATTATTAATGAAGAGATCATTTTGAAAGAATGTGATATTGAATCTGCAATAAGCGAGGTTAGAGGTGAATATGCTACATCGATTGGGGCACCAAAGATTCCTACTGTAACTTGGGATGATATAGGTGGTGTTGATTTAGTTAAAGGAGAGATTATGGATACAATTGATATGCCAATGAAACATCCAGAATTATTTTCTTCTGGTATGAAAAAAAGAAGCGGTATACTATTTTATGGGCCACCTGGAACTGGAAAAACTTTGATGGCAAAAGCAATAGCGACAAACTTTTCCTTAAACTTTTTTAGCGTTAAGGGTCCTGAATTACTTAATATGTACATTGGTGAGTCAGAAGCGAATGTAAGAAGAGTGTTTCAAAAAGCAAGAGATGCAAAACCTTGTGTTATCTTTTTTGATGAGTTAGATTCAGTTGCGCCAAAAAGAGGAAATCAAGGCGATTCTGGGGGTGTAATGGATCGTATTGTGTCACAACTATTGGCTGAATTAGATGGTATGGGTAATAATGGCGATGGTGTTTACGTAATTGGTGCAACAAATAGACCTGATTTATTAGATGAAGCTCTGTTAAGACCAGGAAGATTTGATAAATTGTTATATTTGGGGATTCCAGATACTGATAGTAAACAATTAAATATTTTAAATGCTTTAACAAGAAAATTTAAGTTACATAAAGATTGCGATTTAGAATACCTTACAAAAAGTATACCTTACAATTACTCAGGTGCAGATTTCTATGGTCTCTGTTCTGATGCTATGCTGAATGCTATGACAAGAACCGCATCAGAAGTTGATTTGAAATTTGAAAAATACAATGAAATCAGTTCTGAGAAGGTCACACTGAGATATTGGTTCGATAATGTTGCTCAAGATTCAGATATGGAAGTCGAGGTTCAGTTGGCAGACTTTATCAGCGCACAAAAACAATTGGTACCAAGTGTTTCTGAGGATGAGTTATTACATTACCATAGAGTCAGACAACAATTTGAAGGCTAACCTTTAGTTGTCTATAGAAGATATGAGAGCTAATATATATATATTGTGTTTTTTTGAAAAATATTATACGCTTACCATGTAAATAGAACAATAAATTTTGCAAATATTCGTAATTGCTTTTAGTTCAATTTTTATTTAAATAAACTAAAAGTTATCTATGAAATCTAGTTTAAGCTTAAATATTTACCCGTCCTCGTTTTTATTGAAAAATTATACAGTAAATTCAAAATTAAAAATTAAACTTTTAATGAAAACAAGAATTTGTATTACAAGTAATTTAATAAAAGGTAGTAAATATATTAAAGTTTTGTTGAAAATATTTTTTTTCACAACTAAAATATTTTAGCGTTTGAGATAATTGTTTAAATTTGAACTAAAATATTTTTACAATAACTTACATAAATTGCTAAGCCAACTGCGCTGCTCAAAAATACAATCCTAAAATGGCAAGCGAAGCCACGAACAGTTACCCAAGCATGCAATGGAGCACCTCATTGGATATTCCATTGAAAGCGTCCGAAGAAGTGGTCAGTATTGATTTAGAAACTGATTTACCAGAAGATCCTTCTGATTTAAGAACTCTTTTGGTTGAAGAAAGTTCAGATAAAGAACATTGGTTGACTATTGCTCTTGCTTATTGTCATCAAAATAAAATCCAAGATGGTATGAAATTGATTGAAATGGCATTAGAAGCTTTTAATAATAATGATAAAGCTCCTTTACATACATTTTTAACTTGGGCACATTTAAAGTTAGCTAAAGAATTATCAACAAATGCAGATACTAAAGAATATGAATTAGGACAAGCTGAATACCATTTAAAAGAGGCTATTAATTTTGACCCAACTTGGGTTGGTAATATGTTAGCCACAATTGACTTATACTATCAAAGAGGTCAATACGATAAAGCTTTAGAAACTTCAGAATTATTCATTAAAGGTATTGCTGCTGAAGATCGTAGAAATGGTAGAACAACAAAACCAAATTGTTTCTTTATACTTTTAAGAGCTAAAATTCTTTATCAAAAGAAAAATTATTCTGCAAGTTTAAGGTTTTTTCAAGAATTACTTGTTTTGAATCCAATTTTAAAGCCTGATCCAAGAATTGGTATTGGGATGTGTTTCTGGCAACTAAAAGATTACAATATGGCAGTCAAGTCTTGGTCAAGAGCTAAAGAAATTGACCCAGAAAATAAAACTGCAAATATCCTTGTTTTATTAGGTGAATTCCATAACTCTTTGACTGAATCAGAAAATGATAATCAATTCAAAGAAATGTACTCAAAAGCGTTATCCAATCTGGAATTATTATATTCCAAGGATAAAGAAAACCCGGTATTGTTAACTTTATTACAAAGTTATTTTTATTTCAAGTCTGATTATCAATCTGTTTTAGATATATATGAAAATAAAATTATGAAATTTTCCACTATTGTTAACATAAATATTTTATCCGAGGCTGCTTTCTGGTGTGCTAGAAGTTACTATGCATTAGGAGACTATCGTAAAGCATTCTCTATGTTTCAAGAAAGTTTAAAGAAAAGTGAAGATAATTTATTATCCAGATTTGGTTTAGGTCAAACTCAAATTAAGAATGATTTATTAGAAGAAGGTATTTTAACTTTTGAGAATTTGTATAAACGTTTTGAAAATATTCAAGAATTAAATTATATCTTAGGTCTACTATATGCTGAAAAATGCTTTGATAAAAAGGATTTACCTCATAAAGAACTACAAAAGCGTACATCAAAAGCTATTCAGTATTTAACGAAATATATAAGTTTAACTACTTCAAAGAAAAACCAATTGGTTATTACGAAAGCTTATTTGGTGTTATCTCAGCTATATGAACTTCAAGCTCAATATAAGCAAGCTTTAGAAGTTTTATGCAAATATTTAGAAGATTTAAAGACTGTCGATGGGGTAAACACTCCAATTGAATTACTAAATAATATCGGTTGTTTTTATTTTGTTACTGGTGAAAAAGAAAAATCTGTCAATTTTTTCAAATTGGCCAAAGAAAAATTAGAATCATCACAAAATGAGGAATCTTTAGAAGTCACATTAAAATATAATCTTGCAAGATCATCGGAAGAGAATATTGAAGCTGCTAATGTTGTGTATGGTGATATATTAAAGAAGCATCCAAATTATGTTCATTTAAAGGCAAGATCTCTATTCACTAGTTATCTACAGAATAATGGTGAAGACTTTTCTAAAATTGAAACAGGTATTACTCAATTACTGGAAAGTAACCCAGCAGACTTAGAAGTACGTTCTATGTTCACTTGGTTTATGAAGAATGGTCTAAAAAATGTGAGGGATGTAAGCGAAACTAAATATAAGGAATTTAGAGAATTAGAGATTAACACAAGTAAGGAAACCTTAACCAAGTATGATTCTCATGATTTATATGCTTTGATATCTTTAGGTAATTTCTACTGCGTTATTGCCAGAGAAAACAAAAAGAATGTCTCCAAGTCTAAGCAATCATACCTAAAAAGCATCCAATTATACCAAAAAGCTTTACAAATTGATCCTTATAATATCTTTGCTGCTCAAGGTATTGCTATTATTTTTGCTGAAGGTAAAAGGCTGGGACCTGCATTAGAAATCTGGAGAAAAATTAGAGATTCTTTGGATACAGAAGACGTTCACATGAACATTTCTAATTGTTTGCTTGAAATGCGTGAGTATGGTAAAGCCATCGAAGGTTATGAATTAATTCTAAAGAAATTTCCAAATTCAAAGAAATTGTCTAGGGTTTATAATTTATTGGGTAAGACTTGGTATGAAAGGGGTAATAAAGAGAGTTTATTAATGTACTATACCAAAGCTTTAGAAAACGTCAAAAAATCTTTGCAGTTGGAATCAGAAGCATCACAAAATCCTGATGAAAGTTCAAAGGTTGGTAGTTACAAATTCAATACAGTATTGTTGCATTTCCAGATAGCAGAATTGATTAGAAGAGCAAATGCCAAGGAGCGTACAACACAAGATATTACTTCTGCTTTATCTGGTTTAGATGAAGCTTTGGTTCTTCTAAAAGAATTGAAAGGTAGAACATTTAAATTTATTATTCAAGATGAAATAGAACAACGTATTCAACTTGGTGAAACTACAATGAAGAATGCTTTACAACGTAGTTTGAAAGAACAAGAAGAATATGAGTTAGAGAAAACAGATAAATTAGAACAAGCTCGTAAATTAATCGAAGAAAATGAATTAAAAGAGCAAGAACGTATCAAGAACGAGCAAGAGGCAGAACAAGCCAGATTGGAGAGAAAAAAAGAAGAGTTTGCTAAATTACAAGAAGAAGCTCAAAAAATTATTCAAGAGCGTGATTTGGCAATTGTCGATGAATCAGATAACGATAAAGACTTAAATTCACCAGATGAAGATGGTGATTTTGTTGAAGGTGAGAAGAGTAAAAAGGAGAAAAAAACTAAGAAACAATCCAAGAAAAGAAAAGCTAGTTCGATTGAAGATAATGATGATGAAGATGCTATAACTTTAAGTAAGAGACGTGAAGGAAGAGGTAAGACATCTGCTTTATCTAAGGAATTTATTGATGACTCTGAAGATGTAAGTGATGCTGTTTCATACGATAATGAAAGTCCTAATGAAGAAGCAGAAGCTAAAGTAACTGATAATGAAGATGAAGGCTTATTTTAGTAATGTTTAAGGTAAGCAGCGTAATAAATAAGAAGATATATTTATCTATAATTTTTTACTTACTGAACTCTATAAAATTTGTAACATAAATAATTTAATTGAGCATTAGATGTTAATATTAAGATATTATTCTATTAATTTAATACTTATGCATTTTTTATTAATTATTTCTTTATTGATTTTTACACATTTTAAGCAAATGAATCTTTTGGTGGGTTTTCTAGTAAATACTTGATTAGTTCGTAAATATTTTCTCTATCGGCCACAGTATGAATCCAAATACCAAATACTTCATGTTTTACATTTTTAATAATAACCAGATCGTCTTTTACCTCTACGCCCATAGTTTCTAACGGATTTCTTTTATTTTCTTCAGCATCGAATATATTACGTTTATTTATTGTACTATTTGGTACAATACCCATTGAAAAATTATCTAAATTCATTCTATTTAATATAATTAAACCATAATTATAAATATCTTTACCAGTCAAAACAGTCCCGGAGAATGTAGAACCTTGATTGTCTAAATTTGAAAGGTTATTGGAATCAATAGCATCAGGTAGATCGGTATCATTTGAAATGTCTCGTAGATATATAGCTAGAACACCTTGATATTCTAATTTATTCCATTCATCTTTTTCAAAATCCCACTGATAAACTGATGAATGAGGAGTATGAAAAAGTAATTGTTTGATTTTTGGATCGTAACGACCGATAACATTGAAATTCAAAGCTTTACGATAGAATTCCATTGTCATTGCATCAGTTGATTCGTTTTCTTGAATCTCATTACTCTCATTGTTTTTCAGATCCGACATAACGTTTGTCTTTATTATTTATATTTTTGATAGCTGATAATATTTTATCAAGTTGCCTATTTTCAAAAGCTGTAACAAATGCAGTGCGTTTCGAGTTCTATGTAGATTGACCAAATATATAAGTATATCCCTATGGAAACAGAATAAAGCCCAAATTTACTCGAAGTCAGACAGGTTTGCCTAAATTCGATGTGCTTTATGTTTTGCACTACATGATTTAAAGGTACAAATATTTAAGGTAGTGAAGATTGCTATTCGCCAGTATTTCAACATTTCAAGTATTTTAAATTTTCCACCAAAAGTTAAATTTTCAATTGTGCAGCTGCGCGTCACCCGGACCGACTTGTCATAATTCAACGTCCCATACTTGTAAATGCATCCGAGACGACCGCAGTAATCGTATATTTCATCTCCTCTAACTATACCAACTGAATTCAGCAAACCAACCACCAATATAGCACCGATGGCAACGTCATACGATAATTGGCATCGGTAAGTACGACCTCACATAAAGTAACGAACACTTCAATCGATCGAACCACTTGCCAGGTACTTATCAACACAGCAGCCCACACACTGAGCAGCAGTGCTTGAGTTTATCGCCTAACGCCGGACACCTTTCTAATCCCATGGCGTTAACGGAGCCTTATCACCGCCCCAACAGCGCGGGCCCGCGCTGTTGGCCCAGCGGATTTAAGGCAAAAATTAAGTGAATTAGAAGTCATGTGCTCAGAAAATACTTCATTTCGAGGCCCTGTGCCGTGGTTCTCCGGCAAAAACCACACGGTTTCAGCAAACTGAAACAAAAGATGGTAGTGTGTTTGACTTTTCAGTAACAAACGGGCGGAGGAGTGGGTCTGGCAACTTTTTTTATTGCCGCTCCACAATAGAAATTTGAACGTGGGGGTTCGTTGTTCCGTTCAGTAACTAGTGAAGCAACTCGTAAGTACTGAATTAGTGAAAAAAATCGTCAAATAGTAACATTTTTTTGGCAATTATCTACACATATAAAGCCATCCAATATTTCAATTTTTTATTTAAAACTTTTATATGTTCTGTATTTGTTCAATTGCTGGAATTTGTAATCGTTGGCTATTGTTATTCAAATATTAACACATCTACTCATCCATCCGAACTTAGTTTAGGTTGCTCAAATAGGTACAGTTTAATCTTCACTATATCTATTATACAGAGAAAAATCATTGATTTTTAAATTTTAACGAAAAAACATTCAATTTATATCATGTCCCCAGTTTTAAACGTTGGTGTTGTTGGTACCGGTATCTTTGCCACCGATAGACATTTACCTTCTTATCAAGAAATGTCTGATAATTTTAAGGTTGTTGCTGCCTACAACAGAACTAAATCAAAGGCTTTAGATTTCGCTAAAAAAGCCGGTTTACCAGAAAATAAAGTTTATGACGATCTAGACGCTATCTTAAATGATAAAGATGTTGACTATATCGACGCATTACTACCTGTTCAATTTAACGTCCCAACTTTGGAAAAAGCTATTGCTGCGGGTAAGCCAATTTTGATGGAAAAGCCAATTGCCGCTACAATGGAACAAGCCAGACAAATGGTTAAATTAGCTGATTCAACCGAATTACCAGTCGGTATCGCTGAAAACTGGTTATATTTACCAGTTATCAAACCAGCTAAGGAGCAATTGAAGAGAATTGGTGAAGTTGTTGGTTTCACTCATAATTCAACAGGTCCTTTTGTTAGTGACAATAAATATTTAGCTACTACTTGGAGACAAAACCCAGAACATATCGGTGGTTTCCTATCCGATGGTGGTGTCCATCAATTAGCTTTGGTAACTGACATCTTAGGTGAATTTGATACCATTTCTGCTTTAACTTCTCAAGTAAGAAAGGCTTCTGGTGCCGACGATATTGTTTTCTCTACTGTCAGATTAAGAAACAAGAAAACTATTGGTACTTTCACATATGGTTCTGCTTTCGGTGCTACTGATAAATCAGTTTTCTTAAAGATTTACGGTACAGAAGGTTCTATGACCATCGACTTATCTAACAAAAACAAACCAGTCATTAAAGTTAGAATCGGTAAAGATGCTGAATCCGCTACCCCTGAGGAAGTATTTGAAATTACTTCAGAAGAATCATTTGGTGTTAACCCAGAATTCTTAGATTTCCACAACGCTGTTGCAAAGAAAGACAAGAGTTTATTTAGATCTCAACCAAGAGTTGCTTTCCATCATTTAGCTTGTGTTGCCGCTTTCTTAGAATCTTCTTCAAAGAATGGTGACCATGTTACTGTTGAAAGTATTTAAAGAGAAAACAAAACCTAGTTTATAAAAACTTTTGATTTTATCTTTTTATAGATCATTTAATGAAACAATTTACGATTAATAAATATAATTCATAATAATATTGCTATCTCTATATATCAACTACATATATCTAACTTTTTTCATATAATCTCAAACGGATTCTTGACGTGTTTATTTATATTATTTTATTTTATTATAAGGGTAATGAAACTAGGATACAGAGATTGGTATGTAATTATATATTACGTCTCTTAACGAGAGGACATAGCTTTGGTAACAACTCTCTTTAGACCAACTTCAGCCTTTCTTAAGTCATCAGTGGTAGAGTCTTCAATAGCTAAAGCAGCCATGGCTTCGGATAAAGCATTTTCGATCTTGACCTTAGAACCTCTCTTTAATTTAGCAGATAAAGCTGGGTCAGTGACAGTTTGTTCGATAGAAGCAACGTAAGATTCTAATCTTTGTCTAGCTTCGTGTCTCTTAGCAAAAGCTTCATCAGCAGCCTTGAATTCTTCGGCTTGGTTAACCATCTTTTCGATATCTTCAGTGGATAATCTACCAACAGCGTTGGAGATGGTAATGTTAGAGGACTTACCGGTGGATTTTTCAACAGCAGTAACCTTTAAGATACCGTTAGCATCGACTTCGAAAATGGCTTCTAAGACTGGTTCACCAGCTGGCATTGGTGGAACACCCTTTAAGTCGAATTCACCTAATAAGGTGTTTTCTTTACAGTTAACACGTTCACCTTGGTAAACTGGGAATTGGACAGTAGTTTGATTGTCACCAACTGTGGTAAAAGTTCTTCTCTTGATGGTTGGGACAGTAGTGTTTCTTGGAACAACAATACCGAAAATGTCACCTTGCATACCAACACCTAAGGATAATGGAGCAACATCTAATAATAACAAGTCCTTGGTTTCATCGGAAGTGGATTGACCAGTTAAGATAGCACCTTGAACAGCAGCACCGTAAGCAACAGCTTCATCTGGGTTGATGGATTTTTCTAATTGCTTACCGTCGAAGAAGTCAGATAATAGCTTTTGGACCTTTGGAATTCTGGTAGAACCACCAACTAAAACAACTTCGTCAATTTGAGACTTAGCAATCTTAGCATCCTTTAAGACTTGTTCAACTGGGGTTAAAGTAGACTTGAATAAA
>JAJMDY010000051.1:0-92747 GCA_030573885.1 Tetrapisispora pingtungensis (nom. inval.)
AGATTTAATTCAATTATTTCCTAATTAAGAGTTCTAAATTCTTCAATAATTTTCACAACTCGTTAGGGTTTCTTGTATTAATATCGTTAACTTAAGTGACATTGTTTCTAGTTTATTACAACCTCAAATATAATTTGCCTCTTTAGCTTAGTGGTAGAGCGTTGCACTTGTAATGCAAAGGTCGCTAGTTCAATTCTGGCAAGTGGCATATTTTTTAAATTTTTTATTTTTCACGAAATATCTTACAATAATAATACCTAGGATAAAGCATTATATTGTATTGCATTTAAATCAAGATGACATATAATAAAATGACGTGAAACTCATATTGCTGATGTTCTGATTTGTTTTATTTAATGTACATTTTTATATATTTTTAATTAAGAACATTGAAAAATAATACTAAACAGTTTGATACTTTTGATGACATCCTAAAAATTTAAAATTAATATGTCTACTATTCTTCTTAATGTCTAGTTTGTCAAACAAAGAGTATAAACTAAATGGAAGAGAAAAAAAAAACCAATTTTTTTTTATCTTTTTTTTTTTTCAAAATTTTTTTATTAGGCAATATTTTTTTTCAAAATTTCTGCTTAATGGTTCCCTTCGGGCGAATATTTTAATGAGTGCTTTGAGCCTAAATTTTTCTCTCTAAATAATTGATTCCGTGTAAAGTTCAAAGGAGAGCTAGGCTGGGAGTCTCTGTAAAAAATACATATATAAGTATATAATAATAATTTAGGGTAATGATCCATTAAGAGTATTTAATTGTAAAGCATTATTTAAATTGAAGTACTAATTCAAATAAATTTTTTGTTTGAATCAAAATGATCAAGTCACATATACTATTACATACCAATTTTGATATTGCTCTGAACAGCTAAATCAACTATTAATATACAGTCCAGAGTATTTACTAGATCCTTTCCTTGTCTTCTTACTGTCATTAATTATCTTCTTAAATTCGTTTCAATAATTATTTGGATATCTCGATTTTTTCATAGTTTGTTACATGTATCAAACTTGAATATTTTTTATAGCATTTCCTTATAAATCTGTTGTAAATGTCTGCTCACATTTTTTTTCATTAAATTGTCATCTTCACTTTTTTTTTTTTTTTCTTTTTTCACTAGCGCTTATTTTTTCATAGCTCGTCTCAATTCTCGACATATTATTTTTCATTAGTGAAAATTTTAAAATTTGCAATAACATCATCTAAGAAATACTGATAATATATTAAAAACTGCAACATAGAAAACAATATTGGTTCATATAAATTATTATTATAAGAGTAATTAAGCTTTTAATAAACGTATCGAAACCTAATTATTTATATACATATACATATACCATATTGTATATTTATTAAATAAATATAGATATAAAAAATTAGATTGAAAAGTGAGTTCTCCATACTATCAAATCTCAATTTTATCTATAAAGCACTCACATCTAAATAAATAAATTTTTCATTTATTATGGCTAGTGTTAAAGGTAATCATCAATCTGAAACTAAAAGTTTAGAAAAGAAATATAACTCAGATAAAAAAAGAGTTCATTTCAAAAAATCTGATCAAGATGAAGAAAGTTTAAATGAAAGACCAACAAAAATTAGAAAACAAGAAAATAGTGAAGAGCATAAAGAAGAAGAAGAAGAAGAAGAAGAAGAAGAAGAAGAAGAAGAAGAAGAAGAGAATGATGACTCTAGTGATGAAGATAGCGAACACGAGGAAGGTCAATCTAATGTGAAACATAACACAACTGCACAAGATATTCATATTGCCAGAGAAACAGCTGAATTATTCAAATCTAATATTTTTAAATTACAAATAGACGAGTTATTAGAGCAAGTTCAAATAAGTCAATCACATATTTTAAAAGTCGAAAAGTTTTTGCATAAATTGTATGATATGATTCAATCAGTGCCTGAATGGAAAGAAAAAACTTTATCTGAAGTGGAGAGTTATTTTAAAAATCTATTAACTACTGTACCATTTGTTGACCCAAAGCCAAGTCCGTCTTCAACGAAATATAAATTTAACTACAAAACGCCTTCAGTAACTTTAATCGGTTCATTTGCATTAAAAGCTGGTATTCATCAACCTCAAGGTTCATCTATTGATGTTTTATTAACAATGCCAGAAGATTTATTTGATAAAAAGGATTTTTTGAATTTTAGATGTCTACACAAAAGAAGTGTTTATTTAGCATATTTGACTCATCAGTTATCAGAATTATTGAAACGTGAAAATTTAGATTCATTTTTAACGTTGGAATATTCACATTTAAACAATGATGTATTATTGCCTATTTTAAAATTATCATGTCAAAGACCTGATGGTGATTCTAAAAAGAATGTATCTGAATATAATTTTTACAAAACAAAATTTTCAATTAATTTAATTATTGGTTTTCCAAACAAAATCTTTGATCCAAAAAAATTATTGCCAAGTAAAAATTGTGTTAGAGTTGCAACGTCTGATGAAATTAAAGATTTGCCACCTACTCCATTGTACAACTTTTCAATTTTATCATCTTCCACTCACGAAATTTATTTAAAATATCTGTACAAATCCAAAAAGCAAACTGACGCATTCAGAGATGCCACTATCCTAGGTAGATTATGGTTACAACAGCGTGGTTTCTCTTCAAATGTTGGTCACTCTGGTGGATTAGGTGGTTTCGGTACATTTGAATTTAGTATTTTAATGGCTGTATTATTAAATGGTGGTGGTGAAAATGGTAATAAGATAGTTCTACACGGATTTTCATCCTATCAATTATTCAAAGGTGTAATCCAATACTTAGCCACTATGGATTTATGTAAGGATGGTTATTTACAATTTCATTCGGATCATGATTCTGATTTAAGTTCCAAGTATATCAGTGAGGGTTTTCAAACTCCCACCATTTTTGATAAATCTACTAAAATTAACATTTTGAGCAAGATGACCATTTCATCGTATAACGTTTTAAAGAAATTTGCTCAAGAAACTTTATTAATGTTAACAAATGTTGTGCAAGATCAATTTACCAACATTTTTTTAACTGATGTTGGTAAGTTAGATAACATTAAATATGATTTATGTTATAATATTAGCATTTCAAAGACATCAACATCTAATACAATCTCCCATTTATACAGTAGTTTTGGTCCAATGGAAAGAGTTAAGTTTGTAACTTTTGAAAATTACCTAGTCCATAAGATCACAACTGTCTGTAAATTTGCATTTGGTGATAGAATCCAATTAATTGAAGTTGAATTGGTTGGCCAGAACCACGAATTCCCAATTAATAAAAGAAAAGCAGCTTCCGCCTCCGCTTCTAATTTAAATTTTGAATTTATTAAGGTCAAGCTAATAACAAATAGAGCTGAAAGTGAAAAAGTTGTGACAAAAGGTCCCGTTTTTTCTGAGCAACCAACTCAAGAAGCTATTGCATTTAAAAACTTTTGGGGTCCAAAATCTTCATTACGTAGATTCAAGGATGGTTCCATTACTCATTGTTGCATCTGGTCTACTTCAGCAAACAAACCAGTAATTACTTCTATTTTGGACTTCGTTTTAAAAACCCATATTTCTGATGGTATTCATATTTCTAACAATTTTACTACCATGTTTCATGAATTATTACCGTTACCAAATCTTCCAGCCAGTTCTAAGACTTCTGTTTTAAACTTGGCAAGTTATTATAATCTAAAAAAATCTTTTGATAGTTTATACAAAATAATTTTCAAAATGAAATTATCATTATCTGTAAGGTCAATCCAACCAGTTGGACCAGCATTTAGATACACATCTTTATGCCAACCTGTCCCATTTGCATATTCAGACCCTGACTTTTTCCAAGATGTTATTTTAGAATTTGAAACTTCACAAAAGTGGCCTGATGAAATATTTTCCTTAGAAAAATCCAAGACTGCATTTTTACTTAAAATACATGAACAGATAGAATCTGACCATCACGATGAATATAAATCATTCTTCACTCGTGATGAATCTATTCCGTACAATACTGAAATCATGACCTTACAAATTTTGACTCCAGAAGGTTATGGTTTTAAAGTAAGAGTATTAACTGAACGTGATGAAATTCTTTATTTAAGAGCTATTTCAAATGCTAGGAGTGAAATGAAGTCTTCTTTGGAAAAGACCTTTTTAAAATTTAATGCTAAATATCAAGCAACTCCAAGACATACAAGAACAATTGAAAATTTATCCCATACTTTTGAATTCTATTCTCCTGTTGTTAGATTGTTTAAAAAATGGTTAGATGCCCATTTATTATTAGGTCATTTAAGCGATGAATTGGTGGAATTAATTGCAATGAAACCATTCGTCGACCATGCCCCTTTTTTTGTACCAGGTTCTATTGAAAACGGTTTCTTGAAGTTATTAAGATTCTTAAGCAAATGGAATTGGAGAGAAGATCCATTAATTTTAGATTTAACTAAGTCTGATGAAGAATTATTGAACTCCATGTACAGTAGTATCGGTGCAGGTTCTGAAGTTGATTCTAAAACTATCAAGAAGTTATCAGAAAAATTGACTTTATCTCAATATAAGAGCATACAATCTAATTTCTACAATTTAAGAAAAAGTGATCCAAATGGGTTAAATATTCAGTTTTTTGTAGCATCAAAAAATGACCCAAGTGGTATATTATATTCTAGTGACATTCCATTACCAATTGCTACAAGAATTACAGCTTTATCAAAAGTTGCTCTTAACTTAATTCAAATTCATGGTTTGAATGAGCAAACAATCGATTTACTGTTTACTCCTGCAGTGAAAGATTATGACTATGTTGTTCAATTGAAAACCCCAACTGCTTTGAAGTCATCATCCGGTATTCTAGAAGCCTCTGAATTCAAGAATTTAGCAAGTTCAAACTTGCCGTCCAATTTTCCATCTGACTTATCTCAAATGAGTACTTTAATGGACCCAACCTACCATCTAGTAAAATATTTGAATAAAAAATACAAGAATAGTGTAATCTTTTCCAGTCACAAGTATATTGGTGTTAATGGTGGCCCAGAAGGTAATAAAAATGTTATTACTGCATTGGTCAGACCAATGTTTAAGAAAGATATGAAGTTTAGAGTTAATATCGATGGTAATGTCGCTCCAGTTGATCCTGAAATGGTTAGATTAAATAAAGAATCCATTTTCCATGAAATTGCATCATTCGGTAACGAAATGATTGTTAGCTTTGACACGTATTCAAATTAATAATAAATTAGTCATTTAATTAAAATATACATATTATAGAAATATTTTGTTAATCTAGTTTTCATATTATTGGAGTTGTATAAATTATAAATTAGTTTTAGAAAAAAAAGATTGATTGAAATGTTAAATTTTTTGATCATTTTTTGAGATTGAAAAAGTTGAATATTTTTGAGCGATTCTAAAAAAATAATAGCTTTTAAATCAAAGGAACTATTTAGATACTTTAAATATACTTAACTTAAACATAAATTTACCTATTTTGTTGGCAATAACAAGATTATTTAACATATTTTTCATAAATAGATAAAAACTGTTTAAGATTATATAAGAAGATTTGTTTGAGAAATAGTGAAGATATGAACGCGGATGTAATAACGCCAACGTATGAAGATAATGCTGAATCAGAAAGGATACTAAGATTAAGAAAGAAGAATTTTCAAAAGAATCTGACTAATCAGTTAACTTTCTTTGGATATGTTTGTATTTCATTTCAATATGTAAAATATGGTTGCTCATTTTGGGTACTAATATATAGATGTCTATTACAGTCGATTTTAACAACCCCTTATCCAGATGATAGCCAATTACGAAGAATTGCCCAAAACACAGCGTCACGTAGTGCCACTAGTAATGAATCAACACCTTCAATACCTTACTTCAATAGCAATTTAATGAGATTATCATTGGCAGGATCAATGGAGCAAATACCTGGTACATTTGATGAAAGTGTTTCTAGTTCAACATATCCAACTGAAGAAGATATTGAAGATTCTGTAGAGAACTTAAAACTTCGAGCTAGAAAAATTTTATTCCATTGGTCGTTTACCTTTAATATATTATTTATATTATGGGATTTTTTTTTCCCAATCGATTTTCTAGCAAGATTGAATGGTGATAACAATCCTGATTCAAAATTAGCGAATTTACCATCGCCATACATTAACTCTCATGGTTTATTAGGAGGTGAAAAAGGTTATGGCTTATTTATTCAATTTATTGGCCAAGCATTACCGGTAAGCAATTTTAAAGGTAATCTTGGAGTAATATTAACAGATGCATTAATATTTTTCTGTCAATTTTCATTATTTATTTTAACTGCAGTAAATTTTGCATCATTAAAATGTGATGAAGATATCAGTAATGAATCAAATGATGAATCACATAACGAATCATACAATGAATCAGATAATTTAAATCAAACAAAGATTAATGGTTATGATGGGAAATTAGTTGTAACTACAATTGATCCAATTAGCGTTATAATCAAAGTTTTAAAAGGATCTAAACATCATAGTACTTACACAAATGTATAACATTATAGTGAATATAAATTTAAAAAAACATTGCATTTAAATATATAAATAAATTTCAAGAGTATAATATATAACATATAAAAAAGATATGTCTACTTGTCAAATATTAAAGGCAATATTTTCAATCCATATATTAAAATTAGAATCAGTAATAAAATAAAAAAGTTCTCTATCAAAAGATCAACATTTGCATCAATCTATCAGATAATGTAGATAAGTAAATTTTTGTTTATTCATCATTTTTTTTTTAAAAAAAACCTAATAAAAATAATAAAAGGAAAATATTTTAACGATTAGAAATTAATTGAATAATACTATTACTAAAGTAAAATTTCAACCTCTATTAAAATTTTATATTAGCGAATGCATTACGATATTTCAAATATTAAGACTCAGAATATTGACTATCTAATTACATTATTAAACAGACCATTTTATTATTGAGTTTCTGATATAAACTTATGTTAATATGAATCATCAAATAATAAAAAATAAAGATAACGATTTATTTATATAAATTATTACTTAAAAAGTGATGAACTTCTTATATGAAAATTTTTTCCATAATAAATTTTGTAATTTTCATTTTCTTTCATTATGTAAATGAGTTCTTTCTCTAACGAACACTACTAAAGTGTCTCAATAAAATTTTTTTTTGTTAAGCTCTTCGAATACATTCCAATTGTGCGGGCCTTTTTTACAAAATTAATTTATACAAATGCATATATATAAAGTAAAATTTATTCCAAGACAGGGTTTAGAAATATAATTGCCAGCAATATCAGCGCTAAAAGTCAGTCGTTGTTATGAAATTAGAATGCCAACATTGATACTTTAAGACTGAGATACTTCTATTAATGTAAATTTTATAGTAGCTTTTTGAAAAGTCTATTAGTGTGCTATATAATAAAATATACTATCATAAAAATATTTTAATCTGTAGTGTACTTTCTTTTTTACAGTTTTCCAACTTATTATTTGTAACAAATCATATTGAATTCATAACAATAGTAATTCATTACATTTTATTCATTATCTATAAATGTATCATTGATATCTTATCAATCATTTCTATTTGTGTGTAAATAGTACATATTTAACGGCTGAAGTTGTATTAAAACGTTCAGAGATGTATGTTTTTGGTAATTTTCATGTCCAAAATATTTCCCGTTTTGATTAGTTTGTTAACTAATTAGGTAATAAAACCAACGAAAAGGGAAATTCATGGCTTCTTCAAAATATTTAAATACCAAAAAAAGATTTGAAAAAAAAATTATTACACATTGCAAAAAGAAAGAAATGTTAGTAATGACATGTTTTTATTTACATCTAATAAATTATTTATTTTGAAGTTATTTATATATATATATGTCTTATGTAAATATCTATTCGTTCATTCAAGCTTATTGGACAAACCAACACCACTCAGATTTCAAAATTTCGATTTTAGATCAATCGTTTTGTCTTCTAACTATAAATTTGAATTAGCCCATAATAAATTTTGATCTGATCTAAATTTTAGAATAGGAATAATTTTTTTGTACATCAAATAAAAAACAATAGCATAACATGGATAGATTCATTACTCAAGCAGTTCAAGAAGGTAAACACAGTAAATTGAAGACATCATTGTTTTCGAGTAAACATGATAACAGTATCATTACAAGTGAAGAGCAGGCATTGAATGAAATGAATACTGATGGGTTAAAATTTGCTCATGATCAGTTAGATGGAAATTCATTAATTCATTTAAATATAGAAGAAACCCATTATTATATAACAAAAGATCAATTGATGTCATTACCGGAATCAATTTTATTATATATGTTTCCACAAGGTGTTTTTTTAGATAAAAATGGTGATATTATTACAAGATTAGTACCTGATGATGAAATTTGTATAACTGATTTTGATCCAAAATGTTTTGAATATATAATGTCAGTCTTCATTCAGGCTTTTGATAATTTTACAAATTTTCCATATGAAAAATATTATAATTTAGCTAAAAATAATAATAGTTCAATATCATCAATTGCCAAAGGTTTATTTGGCAAACATAACAACCACACTAATCATAATACTAATATGAATCCAACACCACCACCATCTTCATCCTCATCATCGGCAATAAACGGTACTACGCATACGAGAGAATCAGAAAAAGAAGTATTACATGAAAGACCTACAATAATTGTATTGAAGGAAGATTTAGATTATTATTGTATACCAAAAGTTAATATTGAATTTGATGAAAATCTAAATTTAAAAATGAAGAATAAATTACACACAGAGTTTATGCATAAAATAAAATTAGCTGCAGGCAGTTATTTATCAGAAAACAATTCAATATTTGAAGGTTTATTAAATTCTAATCAAATTAAATATAAAGATCGCTTTGACGCAAGAAAAAACAGAATGAATAAAAAACACAATCATAAATC
Organism: Tetrapisispora pingtungensis (nom. inval.); assembly: GCA_030573885.1. Classification (NCBI taxonomy): domain Eukaryota; kingdom Fungi; phylum Ascomycota; class Saccharomycetes; order Saccharomycetales; family Saccharomycetaceae; genus Tetrapisispora; species Tetrapisispora pingtungensis (nom. inval.). Next base: position 8,986 of record JAJMDY010000051.1, read on the forward strand.
CCGATCTCGATCTCGATCTCGATCACCTAGTAAGAAACATGATGAAATCGGAGATGTTGAAAAACATTTAGTTGAAATGCTGGTATCGTCTGGCTTTAAAGAAGATTCTAATTGGGGATATCGAAAGATGGATGAATATAGAACAGTGATTGAATCACTATCATTAGTCAGAATTTATAATGAAACAACCGATGAGTTTCGTAGAGAATATAATCGAAAAGAAGAAGAATGGGAAAAAATGAATCAAGAAAGATTATTAGAACAACAAAATACATTAACAAGTAGTATATCTCATAATGATATTAAATCAAAGAATAAAACAAATAAATCATTATTATCGAAAAGCATCAGTACCACTGATATTAAATTAATGAATACTCATAATAAAGATGATATCATACCACAAATTAGTAATGAAAAAGAAAAAGAAAACGAAAACGAAAACGAAAACGAAAACGAAATTGAATTCGTATCGCCAACACAGATATTACAGAAAAATAACGTGGGTAATAGTAGTGGAACCGGCAGAAAATCTAGATTTTCAAGAATCACCGACAGCATGAGATCCAGATCAACCTCAAGACATAATTCCAAGACAAGAGTGCATAACTTCGAGAAGCCTACATTGTATGAATTAATGAAAAAACCAGTGATAAATTATAAACTACTATTATTTTGGAAGAAACCCGCAAGAAAATGTTGGTGGAGTGAAATCGAAATCGAAATAGAGATCAATATTGGGGAATTAATTATAAATAATAGTGATTACAACACAGTTAAATTGAAAAATATGGAATCACATGTAAATAAAATCAAAATTCCAACCAAGTTACATATAAGACGAGTATGGACATTAGAACTGAGTGTAATTGGAGGAACGAATTAAGATAAAAAGAATGTTTGATTCGTAATAGACTAAATAGAAAATCATATGATCATATAAACATAAATATAAACATAAATATAAACATAAACATAAACATAAACATAAATATAATTATAAAAATGTGTCAACTGCTGATACATAGAGCTAATAATTGAACTTTCTCGAGTAAAAAATATGTGACACACCCATGGTGACGACAATTTACCACCAAAAAGCGGGTGAATTGGGATTTTAGTATCCAGTATCTGCTCTCTGGTGTTTCGTAATTGGTGTGCTGATCCATTAAGTATGTATCCATATGTTATTCCCATGCGCATGTGTACCAGGAAGACTTACATCACGGTATCAAGTGATTAAAATGTATTTGGTCCTTGCGATGGTGGTGCCCTGTGCCGCGTCTTCTGCGTAACAGATTCGGAAGCCGCCACGCCCCGCTGCAGTTTCTGAGCGAACACTATTTTAATCATCAATTTTCCAATTTGTTGCTCGAGTTTTTGGCCAAGAAACACCCGGGGAAGCAGATGAATCGAAAGTAAAATACTCAAATCTGGGCTGCTTATCTCCGCGGTCCCCCTCGTCCGTGAAAATATTTGTGTTTTTTCCTCAGTGGAAGCTGTTTGCATGGGTGGTTGTTGCAGGATGGTGGAAATGGTTCAATGTGACACCGTTGCATGCGGAGCTTTCTAGCAGGATTTTGCAAATTTTTTTCTTTTTTTTGGATTTTGCGGGCTGCTGCTTGTGGTTGTTAACGATTGATCTTTGGGCTTTTATTTTCACTCCCTTCTGCTCTAGATTAGAGGTTTCCAAGATTTGGATTATGTCGTAAAAAAATTTATTGCATTTATGCATATATATAAATACGAGAGAATTTTTTTAGTTTAATCATATGGTAATACTCATCTCATCTCTTTTTTCCATTCTGCCATAGTAATACCAAACACAAGTAGCTACTTTTACTGTATACTATTACATTCCTACATTCTAAAATTATCCGTTCCAATCCATACAGTGACCCATTTTAATGGTATAATTCCTCTATATACCGGTTCATCAATTCTGCAATTCACAACAAAAATTAATAACACTATGAGCTCTATCGTCATACAGAGGTTTTCTCAATTATTATCAATAATATTCAAAATTTATCAGTACAGTTGTCTGTTCATGGCGACTTTAATCGTATTGCCCGTTTTCTCACTGTACCTATTGGATTTTTCATTGTACTTATTTAGAATAATAAAACAATTGTTGAATCAAAGTAAATTCATACAGGATTTGAAAATACATTATTTATTAACAAGCACAATTGCAAGCGCAAACACAAATACTAATACAAATAAAGTCACCACCACAAGCGACAGTTTAATTAAAAAACAAAATAAAAGCAATTTTATGATGTTTAATTATAAAAATATTTTCAGCCATAATGAAAATAAAACTTCAAGATTTATAAATTGAATCAGATCATTCATATTGATAGCATACGCTTCAACTATGAAATAGCAATGACTAATTCATTTCTTTTGCATCATAATATGTTAAGAAAAAATAAAATTTTAAACATATATATAAAAATAACAATTTAGCTAGATAGACACAACATTTTTCAATAAATAACAACATTCATTCATTCATTCATTATGTACGTATAAAAACACAGAGCTCGTAAAAATATTTGTATTATATTGTATTATATTAAATTATTTATTATTTATTAATTATTAAAAAAGGTTCTCTTTTATATTGAAAAAAATTATTTTTATAATATAGTTGTTATACCATGTTACTGATTACATTTATTCATCCTTTAAAACAATGTAAAGAGCATATAACATACCTGGGAAGAAAATACAGATGGTTAAAATGATATCAATAATACATTCTCTACCCCAACCTTTAACTAAAAAGACAGAAATTGGTGGTAAGAAAACGGCTAAAATTAAGTTGATGATCTTTGAGGAATCCATTTTTGATAATATGTGTGTTTAATTTGAAATTTGTTTGTTTGTTATTGTTATTTAAAAACAGGAAGAAACTAATTGTAAACTAAAAACAGTAGCAACAAATAACAAAAATATAGAATATGTATATGCAAGAGAGTGGGTAAAGAAAATAATTGAAGATAATTATTGAAAATACTCATCTATTTATATGTTAAAAAAAAGAAGATAAAATCAATTCGGACATTACGCACACGTAGTTTCATAAAATAAAACCTTGTTTCTCATTGACAGCTTTAAACAAACAAAAAACAAACAAAACAAACAAATAAATATATAAACAAATAATGACAACTATAAAGGAATATTCCTAAAAGAATACTGTAATATGAATTTCTATTTCAGATACAAATAAAATACATCTATTTCAATTCGATATATATTTATAACTCAAATAAATTACGATTTTACAAAATCTACGTGGTTTTACATTGAAATAGCAGGAATTAGTTAAATTGTTCGTAAATATTTCTGTTAAGAAATCTCTACCAATATCATACATTTACCCATATTAAACTACTTATTACTATAATAGAAATAAATTAAATAATTAATAAATAGTTACTGAGTAAAAAAATACATCAAAGAAATTCAGTGAAAAAAAAAATTTTACTTTGAAAAAAAAATATTTCGTCTCGGAGTTGTGAATATTTCTCTGCTGCTACTTGTACAATATGTTCACTGTAATTGATACAAATTGAATCTATTTCGAGTAAAAAAAACATAAAAACAACTCATTTTTTAGGTCTTTTTTCTTGTTTTATAGCTCATTAATGATAATTTACTGCTGTTTCAATACATTATATTGCTGTTTTATTTCTTATTTCTTATTTCTTTCTTTCTTTGCTAATTTTCCATTTTTGATGGTTACATATATCTCCTTTGGTCGTGCTGGTTTATTTAATAATTGGGATTAAGATATATGCCCATCAGTTTCCCTCTCTTTCGGAACTATGTTTTATTCGTTCTCTTCGTTTCCATTCGTGTTTTCTACCAATTTTGTTAAGATCGTTTATCGAAAGATAAGTTCGGGTAAGACTAAATTGTTGTATGCAAATATTTTATGCACTAACAGAAATCTATGCTGTTGAACAAAGGTTTGAAACCTAATATCCGAAATATTCGTTATACACAATTATAAAGAAATACGTGAATATGTAATTACGTGAATACGTGAATATTTGAATAAAAAACTGTCATTTTCCTAATTGTACTGTTAGGTCCTTCATACATATATGAAGAGAGATTTTTTTAACTCAATGTTTTTGCTATAGCCACTTATGATATATGCAAATAAGTGTCAGTTGATTGTTTCTGTTCGTAGTAGCTGAAGAAAACTCCGAAGTTTTTAGTGTTGTATTTAAATTATCTCATGTTAATTTATTTTTTATGTTTTTATTTTTTTTCTTATTAATGAGTAATATTTAATTCTAATTACATCTATTATACTATACTGTACATATATACACATATATATACATACATATATTAAAGATTGTTTATTTTATTCATTTCAAAACTAATCTTTTAATACTTTCTTTACAATTTTTTCGACTTCATCCCAGTCATCTGTTGGAACACGAGTCATTTCAATATCACCAAAATATTTTTGAATGTTTGATAAAACACGGAACGATTGTTTATCGTAAACAAAAGAAATTGCAACACCTTTTCTACCAAATCTACCAGTTCTACCAATTCTATGAATATATGTAGCTGGGTCAGCCTCACCATTTAAAGTTGTTGGTAGATCATAATTAACAACCATGGAGACTGATGGGATATCAATACCACGTGCTAATACGTTCGTTGTGATCAAAACTTTAGATCTACCTTCTCTGAAATCATCAATTAATCTATCTCTATCAGTACTATTTAAATCACCATGTAAAATGGAAACTTGATGACCTTCTTGTTTTAATTTACCATATAATAAATTAGCAGTCTTCTTGGTAGAAACAAAAATAATGGAGGAACCGATTGTTAATAAACCATATAATTCAGTTAAAACTTCATATTTATGAGCTTCATTATCACAATCCATATACAGTTGTTTAATAGCGCTAACATTAACTTCATTTCTTTTTAATTCCAATGTATTAGCTTCCGGTACAACTTTTTTGGCATAGTCTCTAACAGCTTCATCGAATGTAGCGCTAAATAAAACAAGTTGAGTAGTTTTTGGTAAAAATTTTTTAACACGAATACATTGATCACCTAAACCTTGTTTATCTAACATATTGTCAGCCTCATCTAAAACGTATACTTTAACACGGCTAACATTTAGCATTTTTCTACGCATTAAATCTAGTACAGTACCTGGAGTACCAACAATGATTTGAGCATTAATACCTTTATTTTTTTCATAAGAATCTGGAACAACTAACTGAGAAGTAATCTTAGTATATTTGCCCATTTCTTGAATTACTTCTAATGTTTGTCTAGCCAATTCTCTAGCTGGAGCTAAACAAATAGCTTGAGGTAAATCAACACTTTGATCAACTCGACTTAACATAGTTAAAGAAAATGCAGCGGTTTTACCAGTACCAGATTGAGACTGAGCAATCATGTTTCTTGGTGGGTCACTCAATAATAATGGCAATGCTCTTTCTTGAATTTTGGATGGTTTTTGAAACTTCATAGCATATATACCTTTCAATAATTCTGGTTCAAGACCTAAATCTTCAAAAGATTTGGCGCTAAATAATGGAGAATTTGGATCAGCTTGTAAATCTGCTAATTTGACAGTAACTTCATATTCGGATTTAATTAAACTTGATTCATCTTCTTTCTTTTGAGTATCATTGTCTTCAGTTTTCTTAACTTCAGTCTTATCTTCTTCTTCTCCAGCTTCTTCAGTTTTAGCCTTCAATTCATCTGCTTTTTTACTAACAGCTTCGTCCTTTAATGTGTTATTTTCGGCATCGATTTTTAATGAAGCTAATAAACTAGCAGCATCCTTATTATCTTCAGACATTGTTTGCTCGACCTTAAAATATTGGCAATTTTTAAACTAGTTATTTTATTGTATATAAAGTCTACAATAAGTGGCTTAAAAAAACAACCTAAATCAATAGTTAAAAAATTGGGTCAAAAATTTATCTCTCTACAAATTCATGCCATTACTACTGCTTGTATCAAAATATTTAGATTTTAGAAAACATCTTTGAATTAATTTTTCACTTTAACAGAAATAAGAAAAACTTATAGAACGGGTAACACACCATTTAGTAAGGCGCTAAAAATTTACTCCGAAACGGGGAGTCGAACCCCGGTCTCCACGGTGAGAGCGTGATGTGATAGCCGTTACACTACATCGGACGTATTATTACAGAGCCCATATAATTTAATCAAAATATAAAACATACATGTTAAATTTTCAAATTTGAATTTGGATATATTACATCAACTTTCTTGAAAGGTACCATGTTGAAACACAAGACGTGATCTCTATAAATAGCAATGTTTGTTTTTATTTAAATAGAAAAGAGGGAGACTGACAACTAATAATATTATTTGCCATCCAAGATAAATGGCTATTATACTATTCTTTTTTGTGTGTTACTAGTGACCCTCACTTATACCACTTCATGATTTTATCAGTTCAATTAAAATAGAATTTGCACATTTTATTTTAAAATATTATTTCCATTGAACTTGAAAAGTGTATAGTTTTGATGGAAAATTTAAATAACTATTAATTGTTTAATAATTGAGATTTTCGGAATATTTTTTGCTGTTGATAACTTACTTTTGATAGAGCTAATCTTAATTTATTTTTAATGATATATTGTTATTTTTGTTTCATGTAAATGTTATTTATAAATGTTTATCAAATTCAAAGTACCTTCTTTGATACAATATAAATAGGTATTCATGTTTAAGGTTTTATTTTTTGAAATTCCAAAGAAATTTGCAACTTATTATTGAATGTTACATTAGTTCGTTACCACCGTCAAAGATTGTTCTACCAACATCTTTAAATCTTGAGTTATGAAGATTAATAACAAGAAATCAAAATTTTCATTATTTTATTATATTATTTAAATAATAGAAAGACTTTAATTCATCAGGAGTTAATTTTATTTTTACTACTGTTTAATTAAATTTGTCTTAATCATGCTAGTTATGCAATTGGCCCTTTAGAGTTTATTATATCTTTGGGCATTCCAGAAAATCTAGGGTCTAGAAAATCTAGGGTCTCTAGAAGCCCTAAAAGCTTATAGAGTTCTTGGAATTCTTGGAATTCTAGGCGGTCTCGATGGTATTTTTTGGATTTTTAGCTTCTCTAGAATCTCTAGCTTCTCTAAGATCTCTAGGAGTTCTAGGAGTTCGAGACGCTTTAGAAATTCGTGGGATTCGTAAAGTTAGCAGAGCTCTTGGTTCTGTATTTGTTCGTGATGCATCTAATTTTGTCTCATTCATTTATTTTATATGATTTAAGAAATATAAAGGATAAAGTGCTTTTGTTTTAATTGATGATCAGAAAATTGGATATTTTTCAAAAAAAATAACAAAATATTTTAGGAGTTAATAATATAAGTCTGTTTAGTTAATCTTCGATAATACAATCATTTTAATAAAATGTTAATTATATTAATAATGCTAGTTGCATTAGCGGTAATCCAATTAATTATTATGTTTTAAACGTCTTTTTTAAGGTTGTTTGTCATTGAAATTTATAACCTGAAATTTATATATTTTAAAGTTAATTGATTTTAGTTCATTGCAGTTCATTCGCTTAAATTCTCTTGCATCCAACCCGGTTCATGAAAAAGTTCAAAAAAATAAAGCATACCAAATGGTATGTGTGTTTTAGAGAATTCTATTAACTATAACTATTCTTTATACCTTTAATGATTACATATATTACAATATAAGAAATAATTATCTAAATTGATTTATTTAGATATTATGTATACTAAACATGAATTGGTATTTTACTTTTTAATAACTAGATAAAGAAATGTACATTTTTTTATAGGATTAGTATTTTGCAAAATTGGTAATATATATACTATAATTACTTTTATAACTCAAATTAATTGAGTCAATATGCCTCTAATATCTTCTTTGATTTTGATTTGGTCTACCTTTATTTGAATTACTGCTTCTATCGTAGTTACCATTCCTGTTATTGTCAAAATTTCTTCTTTGATAATTACCATTATTATAGTTCTGATTATTGGCGCCTCTATAATTTTGAGGATTGAATCTACCACCGTAACTATTGTTTTGAAATTGACCAGTTGTACCGTTGTTGTAACGGCTTAAATTTTGTGATCCTTGATTATTATTATAAGTTTTGTTATATTGGCTATTGTAGTTACCATATCCCGAATTATTATATCCATTTCCATAATTATTATAATTATTATTATAATTATTGTTGTAATTGTTATTGTATCCATTGTTATAACTGCTATTATGTGTATTAGCTAGATTCGATAAATTTGCTTGTTCTTCAAAATGGAAGAAAGATTTGTAACCACCTGTTCTTGGCTTATATTGAGTAGTACCACTTGGACCGGAAGGAACTTTGTTTGCCCTCATTTCATCTTCAAAATTTCTTATATTTCTATAAAAATTACGGCTTTGCCTATTTTTAATACTCTCAATATCGTATTGGGATAAAGCAGCAACTGATGGAATATACCCATTCAATAAAATAGATTTATTCTTGGATGGCAGTTTCAAAAGTCTATATCCAACCTTTAAAAACAAATTTGTAGATATCGTTGGAAGATCATTAGTTTGAATTGGACATGGTAATTTTCCATTTAACTCAAAACCTTCTGTGTCTTTACTAACATATCCACTTAAACTACTTTTAAAATGACTGAAATAGAATTCTTTTTCAGCAGTAACTTTTTCAGTGTACATATCCTTAATAAACAAATCATAGTTCGCATTCTTATTACTAATCATCAAAATAGGTTTATTTCTAACGTTTCTTGATCTTTCTTTTTCAGTTAATGATTCATATTTAGATCTGACAGCCTTTAGTAATCTTTTTTCATCGATGAATGGTAACAACGCAATACCTTGCCATGACATCTTTTTACCATTCATATCAATTGGAAATTGCTCTGGGTAGAAATCGATAATTTCCGACTTTGGATCACTCATCAAAGGACGGAAAATTTCAGGTAATGTATGTCCTGAAGCAGCTGGCATGACACTCATTAACTGTTCAAAAGGTAAAAATGGCTCACCCAATTCAAATTCAACAGGCGTTTTGTTCAAGTCACTGAAATCAGAAGCAAACGGAGCATAATGATAAGGATAATACCAATTCCAGGAGGCACAACCTTGATAATAATACAATAAAACCCACGAAACACCTTCAATATAACATTTTACTACATCCTTCCTTAATGCATTTATTTCATGGTCATCTACATGAAATTTGGAAACATAATACCTTTCTTTAAAACCTGGTTCATATAGTTTTACATAATCGTCGGTGTCAATAACACCAGTCACAGTGTTGGTATTTATATTCGGTACAGGCACCTTTGAAATAGCTCCACTATATCTTTCTTCCTCCTTTTTAAGTTCTACTTCCTCTTCATTTTTAACTTCTGATAATTCTGAATCCTTTTCTTTTTCCTCCTCTTCCTCCTCTTCCTCCACTTCTTGTTCCAAAACTTCATCAATAACTTCATTTCTAATTTCTTCACTTAATTTATCCTCAACTTTATCTTTTAATTCCGTTTTAATTTTTTTGTTGGTTTCTTCAGTTGTTGCTTCTTCAATTTCAAGTGCATGCTTTCTAGCATTTAATTTCTTTTTCATCAATTCAGCAGCAGTCATATTGGCCTTATTCGCATCTTCGATAATTTTATCTATACCTTGTTCTTTGATGTCGTTTTCAAGTTTCTTATTCAAATCACTTTGCTTCTTAATGATAGCAATTGCTTCTTTATCACCTTCATTGGCTAACATTAATTCTCTCTTGTATTTAACCATGTCACTAGTTGTTAAATTCCAATTACCATCTGCTAGATTGCCACTTGTATCATATAGCTGAAGTTGTTCATTTACCGATGTTGGATGTCTATCTTGACCTTTAGAAAAATTTTTTCTATCAATTCTCTGTTGCCTTTTTCTTTCCATACTTTCTTTCTTTCTTAATTCTTGCAAATGTCTTGTTTTAAATATATCAGCTTCTCTTGAACCCAATTGTTGCATCAGCATTTCAACAGATTCTAAATTCAATTCACCATCACATGTCATATATGTTTTGAGACTTGGTAAGATAGATTTCCAAATATCTAATAAAATATCAATACTATTTTCCCTGACATCTAAACTTGGAAGATGTGGTAAGAAATCATTACCACAAAAAAAACACATAAAAACCCAATCGTCTATAGCTCTTTCAATGTCAAAAGGAAAAGATAATCTAGGAACCCATAATTCCGCTGATAAATATTCTCTAAGAACATTCATATGTAACCATAGGAAAGGTTTTTGCGAATCTTCTTTAGCAATTAATTGTTTTTCCTCTTCAGTTATATCAAGCCCATCCTTAAAATTATGCTTCCTTGGTTTACTTCCTTGAGCAAAAACATCTTCTCTTAAGATTTTAAAATGAGGTTCATGGGTTGCTAAACCTAAGAAAATTAAATCTGCATCTAAACCATAAATACAATGTGTTGTGTTTGGATTATATTCTGGATCAGCTCTTTGTGCTCTAATAAAATTCATTAATTTATGTTCACCTTCACCTGGAACTGTTGCATCACTAATGATAACTTGTAAATTTTTCCAACCAGGATCAGTGGATAATTTGAATGCAGTCCAATAACGTAATGCTGCCGCTAGTTTATCCATAAATGGAGTACCTGGCGTAATAGCATTTGAATCCCAAGTTTTCTTCTCTTTAATTGCATCATCAATGATTTGACCAGCAGCTTCTTTTTCTTTTAAAACTTCTTCTCTAGCTTCATTTTCTAGTTTTGCGTCCCTTGCACTTCTGAATCTACGTGCTCTTTGCTGATTCATTTTTGCACGAGGTGCCACACCATCGACAGCAATCATTAAAACTTTTCTAGGTCTTGCCATATTAAGAACTCTATTTGTGTATTCAAAGACCGCTAATAACATCTCATCTTCGGTTTCTGGTGGCGGTCTGTTTTCAGGATGAGAACAAGGATGAACAATACCATTCATATCTAAATATAAATTATCCAATTCACCATTCATATTTTCAGAAGAATAATCAATAGGTAAAGTCACACCATCAACCACTTGAGGTGTCTCTTCTAGTACAGGTGAAATAATCTTAGGATACTTCCTAGATAACCATCTAAAAAAGGAAGGAACACCCATTTTTACTTATTTTTATTTGGTTCGACCTCTTTAATTGCCAAATATTAACACAATTATGTCAATAATAGATGTATTGTTATAAGCTTTTATAAATATTTTTATTGATGACCTTAAGTATTTTTCACACATTTTTTAAATTCTGAGCAGTTGTAATTTCGAAAAATTTTTTGAATGTAATTTATTTCCGCTACATGGAAATAGTGCTGCGGATTAAGATCGTTGAAAAATCACAATTAACGTTTTTTGAAGGAACTCATCTATTTGAATTAGTGACTGTAAATGTCTTAGATTTAGTATTGTTAATTTATATTGTTATATATCTGATGTTCAATATTATTTAATTAATGTATTAAAATATAATATTACAAAATTTATGAATTAAGTATTAAAGAATGAATGAGCGTATTAGTTAAAGAATATTATCAATAAAAAAAAAGTTAATTAATTTGGGTATCGTAAAAGTTTTTTGATTAAATATCGTTATTGTCTTGTCTTGTATTTCAATTTTATTGAGTTTCTTCTTGTTCATTTGTTTCTTCATTATTTTTTTTACCGAAAGAAAACAAATTTTTATCTAAGTGTACTTTTTCTGGTACATGCATATTTAAATGTAAATTTGGATGAGCAATATTATGAACAACACCTTGGAACATGTTTCTATCGGAGTCAGAATCGCCCTGTTTTTCTTCAAGATCATCGTTTGAATTAGAGTCACTTGAATGATTTTCTTCATCAATACGATCTTCTGGATCAATTCTACCAGTAGTAATTGGGATATGGTAAGATCTACCCAAGAAAGCAAAACCCGGATGGAAAACAGCCATGATGGTGGTACATAAAGAAATCATGATACCATCTAAAGGAATGAAATACCATTCATGTGTGATGATATAACCAGTAAAACCTTGTGCCAATTCTGCTAATCTATAACAACAACGAGTGAAGACACATAATACAGCAATAGTAAAAGCTAATGGAAAGTAATTAAATTGCCATCTTTCAGTTCCTTTTCTTAAGTCATGAAATTTATCTCTATATAAGTGATCAATTTCAGTTTGGTCAACTTTTAATAAACTAAATGAAAATTTTTTGGTATCTGAATATTCCATTCTTGTTCTGATATAAACCACGTAAAAGAAATGACACATTAAAATCAAAAAAATAGATAAAGTTGCGACTTGTAAAGCTAAACCGCCGACGAAAATATTAGTACCGTGTTGAGTTGATTCGTGTTGGTTAACAGCGACACCAGCGACACCACCACCGGCGGCTTGGACAACTAATGACACAATATCACATAAAATGAAAAAATAAGAATAAATCATTGGAGAAGGTAACAATGAGAATCTATGACCATAAATTTCAATTAATTTACATAGCTGATAATACATACCACCCATGGTGAACACTGGAGCGATAGTCAAGCAAATAAATTGTAAAAGATAACCGTTTTCAGAATACACATTGAAATGAGACCAGGTTCTACCAATGTAACCCAGGACTTCTAATATACCCGCACAGATATAAGCAATTGAAAACCACCATTGTTTTAAATATAGCAACAAAACATGCGAACCCAGCAGAACACCCCAAATAGCGATCATCGCAGCGTTGAAACCTAAACTTGGAACCAAACCACTATAAAAAGACTCACCATCTTCTTTAGCTTTTTTATTCAGAAAAATTGTAGCAGCAGCAACTGTTTGATTAAATGACATTTTACGTCCTTCTATGTAATAGTATCTATATATGCGTGTTTGCAGGCGAAAATAAAAGATAACGTTTGGTATTTTGTATACCTACAATAAGTTGAACAAGAAAAAATTACAATCACATTCGATATCATCAAGATTACTGTTATATTTATATAAAAAATTAAATCATTTTAGAACCGTTAGTTTTCCATCGAATCATATCATCAATGAAACATTACTTAATCAAATTAGTATGGTAATATGCAGCAATTCAATGAAAATTTTTTCGAATGATATCTTAGACAGTGTTATTTTTCATCGTATTCTTCATATTAGCATTTTGAATTTCTAATTACCTCAGGGTTATACTATAATGTTTGCTATTTAACATAACAACAACCCAAAGAAGCAAAAATTGAAATAAAGAAATGTGTCGAATTTGTGCTTTGTGTTTTTTTTCTTTTTCCAACACACACTATATCGTTGCAAGTGTACCGTTATGATAGAAACCGACACAGTTGAAGGTAGAGCTTGTGTGTATGTGACGTCCGAAATCGATAGAAAAGCTAGAAAAGCGAACAAAATTGTGAGCTAACTCGCGCGCGCTTATATACATGCTACATTTATCAGAGCCTCGGTGAGACAGAAGTATTTTGTTGAACTAACGAATGAATATGGATATGGAAATGAATATGGATATGAAACCATTTCTTATTTAACAGAAATGGTCATATGGTGTAATAGTGGATACCGAAGTGAATTGTTTCAATTTGATAATGTACTTCCGAACCGTTCCGTTTACACGACCACAACAAAATTTAATTGTGTTTGAATATGATGACTTCTACAATAAGTAAAAATATCTAAGATATTATATATTGTATCCTGTATTTCGTATCTTGTATTACGTTACTTCCGCGGTCCCGTGTATATTCATATGTATCATCGCACACGACATGCTAGAGTCGACATCCCGATCTTTCATTTACATTGTTGGCGGGAAGGGTGGGGTAAGGGGTGTTGTCTGTGTTTCTTGTGAATTTTATCGTGTGTTTTTCGTTGGGATTTGGTGGTCGATCTACCCGCCCTCCGCTATTGCCGCCACTGTACTGTATTTGGTTCTTGTATCAGGTGATCTGATATTTTGTATTTTGTTACTGCAATTCTCCATTTAATTGGGTCAGAAAAGAGGATGGCAATTTGGTAAATAAAAAGATTGGCGGTTAAATTGTTCTATAGTGTAAGTTATTTGGAGTTAAAGGAATAATACACATACACAACACACACATATATATATACATATATATAGGAACGCTAGTCCATCATCACTTATGGTAGCTTGATTGGTATTGTTGCTAAATTATTCTATTACAATTGCTAAGAATACTATAATACTATAACACAACGTAAAAGAATATAAAAATTGATTTATACAACCGCTATTGATGTCTGACAATTCAAAAACAAAAAAACCTAGTCCCCATATCCCCGATTCCCATGTAAACTATAGCAACCCCTACAATGGCGTTAATTATAATTTGAGGACCTGGATCTATGACATTTTTATTTTACTATTTAATATTCTATTTAAAATTTTTTTCAGGGAAATCAAAATAAGAGGTGGCCACAATGTTCCAAATATTGGTACTCCGACTATATTGGTATGTGCTCCCCATGCGAATCAGTTCATCGATCCTTCGTTGGTTATGACCGCGACAAGAGCAATGCTATCGTCAAATGATACAATCGATAACAAAAGATCAAGACAAGCTTGTTTCGTTACTGCTGCTTCGAGTTTTAAATTACCTGTAGTGGCTCAATTCGGTTATGCTACAGGTGGAATTCCGGTACCAAGAGCTCAGGACAATTTGAAAGATATTGATTCAAATATTATTCTTTATTCCCCTGATTTAATTAATAAACCAAATTTAATCAAAGGTAAAATTTTAAATTCAAATATTGATAAACTAAGTTTAAATTTTAAAACAAGGTTTGAAGAAAAAGGTTTAATTGGTTTACCAAATTTTTTGGCAAACTCAAAAATTGAAAAAATTATTGATGATGAAACAATTCTATTATCGTCTCCATTTAGAAATTCAAATTCAAAAATTCAAAAAAAAATTGATAACTTATTAATTAATGGTACAACTTTTAAATATGCTGAAAAAATTGATAATTCAAAAGTTTTCCAGAATGTATTCAATCATTTACAAACAAATGGTTGCGTGGGTATATTTCCTGAAGGTGGTTCACATGATAGACCATCTTTGCTACCAATTAAAGCAGGTGTAGCTATTATGGCATTAGGTGCAACAGCAGCAAATCCAAATTTAAAAGTTTCAATTGTCCCAGTAGGTTTAAACTATTTCCATAGAAATAAATTTAGATCAAGAGCTGTTATTGAATACGGTGAGCCATTAATTGTTGATGGCAAATTAGGTGAAGAATATGCAAAAGATCCTCGTGGTTCTGTTTCAAATTTATTGAAAAAAATTACAAATTCTCTTTACGCAGTTACAGAGAATGCATCAGATTATGATACGTTAATGACGATTCAAGCTGCCCGCAGATTATACAAACCAAGTGCCCATAAAAAAAGATTACCATTACCTATCGTTTGTAAAATTAATAGAAATTTATTATTGGGTTACTCAAAATTTAAAGATGATCAAAGAATCATTGATTTAAAAAAAGAAGTACAAAATTATAATAAAAATTTGAATTCATTAGGTTTAAAAGATCATCAAGTTGAAGAATTGAAAATTGGTTGGATTAACACTTTGAGAACATCGATAACTCTAATTAAGAGAATGTCATTATTAACTTTTTATTCAATTTTATCATTACCAGGTTCTGTTTTATTTACACCAATATTTATAACAGCACATTATTATTCAAAGAAAAAACAAATTCAAGGCTTGAAAAAATCTGTTGTTAAAATCAAGGGTTTAGATTTAATTGCGACTTGGAAAATTATTGTTGCATTAGTTATGGCTCCTTTCTTATATATATCATATTCTTTGATCATGGTTTCCATTTATAATAACACTGCTTTAAGCTTTTTATTGAATTGGATTTGGGTCCCATCCTATAACAAATTCTTGGAATTTTGCTATTTCTATTTGTTATTAGTATTGGTATCTTATTCAAGTCTAAAGACTGGTGAGGTTGGTATGGATTTATTTAAATCTATTAGACCGTTGACTGTCACATTGTTGTCACCAGAAAAACAAATCAAACAAATTCAACTGCAGCGTAGCCAATTAAGTTCTAGAATTACAAATATTTGTAATGAATTAGGTCCTGAGGTTATTTCTGATTTTGATAAGTATAAGACTGTCAGTACTGACTCAGAAAAGGAACCATCATCGTCTGCATCTTCACTATATGGCCATAGTCGTTCAACATCTATCAGTTCTGTATTTTCTAATGCTCTATCAAGAGTTAACTCTAGAGGTTCATTAACAGATGTCCCAATTCTGGGTGATGGTATGACACAAGCTATGAGATTAGAATATATCAATAAAAATTACAATAGTGACGCGATCGAAAGTGAAAATGAATCAGAAAATGAGATTCCTTCTAAAATCACTAATTTAATTAGAAAAAAGCGTGAAAACGATGAATAATTTTAATGTTATAACTGTACCTCAATCTAATTGCATATTACGTAAGACTTCTTTGTATATAAAAATAATTATATTTAAACAAAAATCATGAAAACATTTCAAATCTCTTTTTTTATTATTATAACATAAATGCAGTTTCTTATTCCGCTAACAGAATAAGTATTATAAACTAGGTAATATATCCTATATATATATATACAATTTTAAAGATTAACATCCTTAAAAAAGAAATTAAAATATACAAACTGGTTTAATCTTCACCAATAGGTATCTCATCTCTTAAAACCTTATTTAATTTTACTCTTATCTCAGTTTGTTGTTCATTTCTTAATATATCTGATACAAAATGCACATCGCAATCTAATTGTACCATTTCTAAAGCACCCTTCATCACACCACATAAAATATTGGAATACCATAGATCTTTAGTTGCATCCATTGGTAATTCAACAAATTCACTTAATGGATTTTCCTGGAATATTAGGGAGAATGCTTCTTTATTTGGAGACCAATTACTTACTCGTGGGGTAATGTTTAAAAATATCTTAAAGGCACATTTACTTATAACTTCTGAAGTCTTAACCATATCTTCGCATCTTGGTAAAGCTGTTCTAGCTAAAAAGTCTTCTATCAAACGAACACCAATATTGTAACCCATTGAAAATAATTGATTATTAACTTTCTCATAATCATTTTGAAAATCTTGACATAACTGTGATACAATTGAACCATAAGTCATTGCAAATAATTCTGCATTAATTTTTTCAGTTTTATTTTTCCATATTTCTTCACCTGTTATTTTTAATGATTTGGAGTTTGAACTTGTTGTTTTATCAGCTGCAGACATTGTATTTATTTTTGTTTCTATATTGATACTAATAGTTTAATTTTAATTACTAATACATTTCAATATATATATATATATAAATTCGTACAGTATACCATATCCTTTATTTCTAATCTAATGTGTTCTTCAATATCATAAATTTCACCTAATATTGAATCTTCCAGTATTTTTCTTTTCTCAAAATGTTAACAAACTTATCTGATTTCAGCGACGGGTAAAATATTTTTGAAAAGCTCTAGACATTCGTAGACAATATTATGCAAAAACGTTAGGCTTAATATATAATAAACTGTATATAGCTATCTACTAAATTTGGTGTTAGTTATATATCATTGTTTTAATTTTTTGTATTTTTATAAATGTTATTTCCTAAATAATTATTTTGGACCTATATTTTAAAGAAAATCACTCTATATGTCGTAATTCACTATCATGATAAAGTAAAAATTAAGATTTTAGAACATCTAATTTTGTAATAAGTTATCCAATATTATTTGGAATTTACCGTTTGTAGCTTTGTTAGCTCTGGTTAAAATATCTTCAGCTTCAGCATAAGATTTTTCTTGTTCCTTGGACTCGTTATCATGTAAGTTACCTTGATCAATTAAAGCTTCAGCAACTTGGACCCAAGTTTTTGGGTCATCTTCAACTTGTGCTTTCTTTAAATATTTTAAAGCAGCCTTTGTAGAATCTAAAGCTTGCTTTTGAGCTTCTTTTAATTTTGCAGCATCTAAATCAGTTTCATCGTCATCATATTGTTGTAAAAAGATTAAAGTTGGTTCTTCGGCTTCTTTTAAGTATAATTCACCAGCAGTTCTATGAACATCATGGTATAAAGATCTGTTGTCTTCGACAGAAACTAAACCTGTTAGTTCATCTAATTTACCTCTTAACCAATCATAATTTTCTTGAACTTGTTGTTGTAAATCGAATAATGGATGGTCATCTGATAATTCTACCATTTCTAATTCATCTTCATTATCACTGTCTAAACCTTCTTCTATTTCATTTTCATGACCGAAATTTTCAATAATATCTAATAAATCGTTCATTAGGACTAACACTTCATAACTTAATTCAGAATTTTTTTTAACATGAGTGTATTTTTCTTTAGCCAATTCAAATTGTGATAATAAATCTAAATCTTTGGTCTTTTTAGAATCATGTTTCATATTAGAGATGTATTGTAAAGGAATTCTTTGCAATAAGATCTTAGAGTGAACTAAGTTCAACAAATCAGATTTTGGTAAATTAACTAAACCATCTTCAACTCTTTCAATGGCGTTTTCAAAAAATTCAGCAACTAATTTTTCTTTCTTTTCAGAATCTTCTTCTTCACCGGTTTTGAAAATAGTTAATTCAGACAAAGCTAAAGCATAGATGGCATAGAACATTTCATTTTCTAAAATTTGTTTTTCAATTTCAGCTTGGTTATTTAATTTAGCTTCACGTAATAATCTATCACATTCATGAACAATACCATTTAATAAAATTTCATTTTCTCTATCAGAGTTGAAATAATTTAACCATAGACCTTCTAGTTGGTTAAATTCATTATCTGGATCGGTGTTATCTTTTAATTCGATGTTGATTTGATTGCTTGGGGTTGGAGATTTATCTTTATCATCAGAAGATTCTGATACGACAGAATTTTCTAACTTTCTCTTCTTTTCCTTGTTCTTCTTACCTAAACCCAAAGGTCTCTTAGCCATTTTGGATGATGATTTGATTTATATTTGACGAATGGATTGTTAGTACGGAAGTATTTACAGAAAGAAAGAATTAATGGCTATAAAAATAAAAGAAAAATAGGACTTCTCTATTTTAATATAACCATCTCGATGGATATAAAAATTGTAAATCACCAGAACAATCTTATTTCCAGAGGCGCCAGTAAGGTTTCAATTGGGTACAGTTTGATTCATTATGCCATCGATCGATGTTCCCAATAAAATTTTGCTTTTTTTTTTTGGTCTCGAAAAATTTTCGTTTCGAAATTTCAATAAAAAGAAAAAGAAAGTACGACTGTTCAGATCGGGAATTTCCCAGAGATCCACGCATGAAAAAAGAATTTCTGAAAAATTTCGAAAAATTTCGAAAAGTTAGCATCTGTAAAGACCATTCACAGAGTATTTTATAAGAGTGATGCTCAGAGTTTATTTTGTTTTTTCTTTTTGTAGGAAATAATTCAAATGACATAATAAATGTTTTGTGACATTTACTGATATTATTGTCATATTATTGTCTATAATTATAATATCATGAAGCTTAATTTTATTACAAATATGAATTTATATTTTTATATAGACGAATAACGTCATTGACCAAGAATACCCATAATTTTAAAATCTATTCAACTATTGTCGAATAGATTTTATATTGGCAGCAATGTTTAATTATGATGTAAACAGCATTTCAATTGATTTAGTAGGATGAAGCTACTATGAATTATTATTAAGATTATGTTGATTTTGGATTCCCTATGAATATGTAGATTGTAGTTGTCTATTGTAAAATCTGAAAAGAGGGTAATACTCCAATTAGAATCTTTTTAGATATCAAAATATAGATCGCAACTTAGATGAACTATCGAAAATAATTAAAGCTTCTTTATATTATAGAAAAAAATTTGTATATCTATCTAAAATAGCGGTACTGTACTTTATAGCATATAAAAACTAGTTTTAAATTTAATTGCAAGTTTAGCAAATTAAGGAAATTCTGTTAATTTAATTAGTACAGTAAATATGTTCAAGAAAGTTATTCAGCTGGGTGCAAGGAATTATTCTTCAATTAGTAAATCTAGTGGATCTGATATTGGTTTTGCCTTTGATATCGACGGTGTTTTATTAAGAAGTAAAAATGCAATACCAAATGCTGGTAAAGCTTTAAAACTTCTAGATGATAATAAAATCCCATATATCGTATTGACAAATGGAGGAGGTTGTTTAGAAAAAGAAAAAGCACAAGAGTTATCAAGCATTCTTGATGTAGACATAGATGAAAGACAAGTTGTTTTGAGTCACACTCCATATAGATTATTAAAAGATACATATAAGAAAATATTAGCAGTAGGAGTGCCAAATGTAAGAAAAGTTGCAGAACAGTATGGTTTTCAAGACGTTGTTCATCAAAGTGATATTATAAGATATAATAAGTATATCACCCCATTTACAGGAATGACGGAACAAGATTTGTTGGAGATATCAAAAGAAATACCGGATATATCCACGAAAAAATTTGATGCTGTATTAGTTTTTAATGACCCTCATGATTGGGCTGCTGAACTACAAATTATAAATGATCTATTGATTTCAAAGAATGGTAAACTTGATACAATTAGATCCATAAAATCTCAAGAACCATCAATCCCTATCTTCTTTTCAAATAATGATTTATTGTGGGCAAATAAATACACATTAAACAGATTTGGTCAAGGTGCATTTAGATCACTTGTCCACAATTTATATTCGTGCACGAATGATGGAAAAGCATTGGATGATGTCGTTATCGGTAAACCAACAAATATTACTTATAATTTTGCACATAATATATTAACCCAATGGAGGAACAGGATTTGTGTTGATTCTTTGAATGATGAACCTCAATTTCTTTTGCCTAAATGGGGAGAACTTCCAAAAGAATCTCCATTCAAAAAATTAGAAAACAACAAAACTGGAATATTCATGGTAGGTGATAACCCGGCAAGTGATATAATTGGTGCTAATATTCATAATTGGAGTAGTTGTTTAGTTCGGACTGGTGTATATCAAAATTCAGACATTTTGAAATATGACTTTAAACCTGATATGATTGAAGACGATGTTTATCATACAGTTCAAAAAGTATTGAAAAAATATTTGTAAATATTCTAAATAATTATTTGAAATACAAGATTGTATCTTTAATTTATATCGGTACATTAATTTATACCTAATCTTATGCAAAACATTTTAGTTCTTGATTTTCAACTACATGGGAAAAACAAAAATAATTACGTCATATTGTAACTTGAATTAATATATTTAACACGATTTAGTTTAAAGCAAGCTCAACATTTTGAGAACCAATTTCAAAACTATGAGTTAACTGTAAATATATTTATATGAAAAATGCAAAATGACTACAGTTTGAGCTTTCTCTAATGAATGATCCAAATTGTCCTGAAATCAATTTGAGATTTAGCTACAAGGAATGTCAATATCTAATAATAGGCATGAACAAACATGTATCATGATTTAATAGAAAATATTATACTATAAAATCGAATCTATAAATGATTAAGTGTGTATAGCTTACAACAATACTGGTAAAATGCAAATCTTCTGGAACTATATGGAAACAGAGCTAGCAAATACACTTCATAACAAAAAAGCATGATGTATTTGCTCCTTCTAGTCATAATAGTAATTTAATTCAATATTAGGAACTAAAAACTAGTGAAAAAAACAAGTTCATAAATCAGTTAAATTATGGGCAACTTAAGGTTCTTTAGCTACCATTATATGATGATCGACATCCTCCTCATCGTCATCGTCATCGTCATCGTCATCGTCATCGTCATCGTCATCGTCATCGTCATCGTCATCGTCATCGTCATCGTCATCGTCATCGTCATCGTCATCGTCATCGTCATCGGTTTCATCTTTTTTCTTATCACTATTATGTTCATCATCTTCGTCGTCGTCGTCATCGTCATCGTCATCGTCATCGTCATCGACAATATCCTCATCTTCTGGATAACCACCCAATTTCATTACAATTTTATCAACCATCTCATTCCAATCCATCATACCACCTAAACCAATATCTCCATTAATATCCATAATTTTCTCAGATGGCTTAAAGACTGTAATCCAAGGCATCTCTTCTCTTATCACATTCAAATGCTTTCTTGTAGTGTAACAGTTGTATGTGCTACTTATCATAGATGGTGCTAATAATATTGGGTATGAGGGGTTCCATGCTCTGATGACACAGGTTAGTAAATTGTCACAAAGGCCAATAGCAATCTTAGATAAAGTATTTGCAGTTAGAGGCGCAACAACTAAAATATCTGCCCAACGACGTAATTCAATATGCAAAACTGGATCAGTTCTTTGAGACCAAGCATCCCATTCATCTTGATCTGTCCAAACTTGGATATGTGCTGGAAGTTCTATTTGTGCAGATAGTGGTGCATTTTGAACGCTGGTTTGAGCAGCAAGAGCTGTATTAATTGGTGATAGAACGGCTGGGCTTGATGAACGACCAGCACTGTCTCTACAGTATGTATTAGCTAAAATAGAACTTGAAATGTTTTTTTGCAATGATGTTTTTGAATCAACCTTTGGTATGCCATTGATTGTAGTTGAGTTTTTATTTTCATTTGAAATACAAGCTTTGGATTTTTTAGAAAATTTTTTATTGAAAAATTTAGTGGCAGATTGGGTCAATATTACTTGGATGCTAATTTTATCTCTACCATAAATTTCTTCTAATTTTTTAACCATTAATTTAATCTTGGATACACCTAATGCACCAGTTGCAGCTAATAAGACATGAAACCTTCCATCATCTTGTGGCAATCTAGGATCTAAATTTTTTGTATTCTCTTTCTTTTGTGTACTTAATAAACCTTTTGACATATTTGAAGTTTCCGAGTCTAAAGATAAAATATCTGGTTGGTTAATAATACCTTCTGTTCGAAGTATAGTTGGTGATTTTAAGCCCTGTGATGAGACTATGCTTGCACTACGTACAGGGGTCTCTGTAAATACTGGACTTGATGCTGAATTTGAAGTTGGAGGCTCATTTGGTTTTAATATTATACTTTTGGGAATGACATTGGTATTATCATTAATTGGGGGTATATTTGTCGTAGTTGTATTAGAGGTTGATGATGAACTTATTATGTTTTGCTTTACTGTTGGAGACTTGGAATCCGAGCCTAGTTTATTATTTTGGATAGGATTTGCAGATAATGGACTGATGGTTCTATTAATTTTATCAGCTGAACTAATAGTTTCATTATTTCTCATGTTAGCAGGTTTATTATCGAAAAAGGTTACAGTTGGTGCTCTCTTAATACCATCAACAGGTGACACTACCGAAGAACCAGTAGTTGTAGATTTGTTTATAATTGGCTTTGTATTCTGTTGCGTTGGTGATGGAGAGTTATTAATTTGTAATGGTGAAATTTTCTTCTCTTGAGCAGAAGTATTTTCATTCATTTTATGATTCGGAATACCCACGCTGAAAGAAGGGGAAACAATCCCATTAATACCTGTATGAGTTGACATTGGTATTAAGATTTGAAAAAAAATTGTCTATTGAAACTTCTATCTCTTATGTTTTAAAATAATGATTACTCCTTCGAATATCTCGAAAAAAAATAAAATTCTCTTTAATAAAATGGAAAATAATTTGTTACAACAATTATAATGTAAATCTTTGATTTTTATTCAGACTTTCAAAATTAAAGTTATTCGTTATGACAAATCAATAATAAAGGGTCGATGTTATTTCAGTCTAGGAAAAAACTTAATAGTTGTAATATTCAATATTATAAGTATGAAAGCTTGATTATTTCTTATTCTCAAACATTAAATCAACATAAAATAACTTTAAGAAACTATTTTTAAAAAAAAAACAATATATACATAAATTACCTAAAATCCAAATATTACCATATTCACAATAGTTAACATTTTCTTGATTATAAATTATTTACTATTTGCAATAATTTTATTTTATTTATTTTTTAAAAAAATTCATTCGCTCTCTCTGACTTTCCAAAAAAAATTTTCTTTTTTGCTTCAAACAAACAAAAAAAAAGCATGCAATCAATGCCCATTGTTTAAGATACAATGAACACTATTGGAATAGCAAAAACAAAATGCATTATAAGTTACTGGTATATGAATTTTTGATTATAAATTCTGATTACTCAGTTTTATTGATATTTTATTTATTAATATATAATGAGTTTTCTAAATGTACATATATGATATATGTATGTAATTACTGGTTATTTCTTTTTCTTACTACTGTTAACGTATCTTCCTCTTCCTACTTTAACAGCATGATGTTTTAAACCTGAAATTGAAAATGGTGACATATAGTTATCTGCTGAACCACCACCGATCCAATTGTCTAATACTTTTTCATTATGTCTTCTTGTCCACTCTTCTTGTTTCATTAGTTTTTCATATTCTTTTTGATCTTCTCTGATAATATAATCTTCTGATTGTGGTTTTGAATGAACATAACCTTTTTTACCATATTTTTTTTGTGAATTTTTTGATAATGGGCTTGCAATCGAATATCTGACACCTCTGTTGTTCCATTGGAAGTTTTGTTTCAAATGTGGTGTGATTTTACCTGATCTGGAATCTACAGACACAGCGCATCTCATCAATGTACCTTGGCCACCGCATGATGGACAAAAATGCAATGGTTTACCATCTTTTGGCATTGGAAACATTTTGAAACATGCATGACATCTAGACATATAATTACGTAATTTTTTGATCTTTAAACCAGACATAAAGTTCATTAAATTCAAATTCATTTGTAATGCAACATTTTGAATAGCAAAATCACCTGTAGCTAATGCAACTTGATTACTTGGTAAATTTAATGCAATTGTTTTTTCTTCTTCAGTAGCTTCAACACCACGAGAACCAACTGTATCCGTACCACTATCTTTGATTATTGTTTCAGTTAAATTATCTGGTGTAATCCATTCTCCATCGTCTTCTTCTTCTTCTTCAACTTCTTCTTCATTCACATATTTATTGTCATCTTGTTCTTTATTTTCTGGGAATTTCTTGGTGTTAACTTTGATTTCTTGGAATTTTACTTCTTTTGGTTCATCAACTTTATCTTCGATTTTCTCAAGTTCATCTATAGTTTTCTCTTCTACTTCAGCTTGTACTTCAATTTCCTTTTCTGTTATGGTTTCAACTTCTTGTTCGGCAGAAGTAGCAGCGTTGGCAAGTTCAGCAGCAGCTAACCTTTTAGCTCTTTGTTTCTTACCACCTCTTCTTCTTTGTTTCTTTTTTGGTAATGCTTCTTCAGTAGAAACAGTTTCAACTTTCTTAGTTTCATCCTTTGGCTTTAATTCAGCTGACTTTCTAGTTGAGCTGCCTTCTAAGGCATCACCTGGTTTCTTTCTCAATCTCCAATCACCTTTATTTAGCTCAGCTTCTAATTCATAGGTTAGAGCTAAAATGTGAATATCGTTTGCACTTAAGACTGAAAAATCACCAGTTAATTTGGCAAAATTGCTAACTTTACTGATAGATTCTTGAGTTGGATGTCTTAACTCTATCGAACCTAAATTTCTCCAAATTTCTAAATTCTTTCTAGCTCTCTCATCTTTAATTTCATTAAAAACTGTTGGTGTAGTGTAAAAGGTTTTAGCAAAGTTTTGATAATGAGAATATGGGTGAGTGATCAATGGTGTAGCATCCAAAACTAGTGCCTTTACATGGGCAGTACTAGTTTGTTCACTCATCTTTTGGTGTCTAGCTCTATGGCGAAAATATAATGATTATATCTATGTATACTTATATCAATTATTTTTGATTCAACAATAGTCTGAAAACTACACCAAACTAAAGAAAAGCAAAAAATTTGATACAACAGCTTATTGAAATATTAGTTTAGGGTTATATTATTAAAGTGAACCAAATTAATCTAAATAATAAGTGATATTGTGAGCTTAATGTTTAATGATAAAATTTCAAATTTGAAGCTCATCGCAAAATTTCAATTTAAAAAAATTTTCGCTACGAGAAACCTTGGTGGTGGATACAGAAAAACATATGATAAGAAATTGTATTCAAAGTGGGAAACTAAAATTATATTTAGTTTATGTTACAACAAAATGATATTTGATAGTTGTAATAAGTTAATGAAAATAATGAACTGAATGACACAAGTTAATTCAACTTCAAAGGTTACCTCCGAATTGTGATATACACAGAATAGTTGATACTTAAATTGTAGAGTAGGTTATATCATTATCGATGAGCAGCATCATTTTGTATTGCTGTATGCTAATAGGTAAATCTCCTATTAATAGTATTAAATATAAAATCAGCTGAAATGAAAATATTTAGAAAATAAAAATCTTAGATTCAGTATATGTGGCCAATATACAATGAGGTTAAATTGAAAATTTAAATAACATCATGAATCCCTGATTCCATTGATTATTCGATTGTTTTGATAATAAATCATCATGATCTTTATATCCATCATCATATAAAATGGTATTACTTACCGATTGTCCGACATTCTGAGTTCATGATAATATAGGTAAATTTGTTCTAATTCTAAGATCACAACCTTTTATGGGAACAAACATTTGAGTAGATTTGAAACTATCAACATATACTAAACGCAAAGAAATTATTTTTATTTTCCAGCTGATGTAAAGAATTTAAATTAGGTTAATACCAAAGTCTATCTGTAATGTTTGCACTATTTACAATTTCTCAAAATAGTTTGAAACATTTTTCAAAAAAAACTCTGTCAGCGCATTATTTGTTTAATGAAATTATTCAACAAATTTATCCAACCCATTTAATTTATTTTTGTAGTAAATTAGAATATTAATAAGCTTTATAATCATATTTTTTGATCAACAATATATCAAAATATTTTACTTTAAGTTATAATGTTTAGTGATGCCAAACTAGAGAACTCATCCTTGTTAGCTCAGTTGGTAGAGCGTTCGGCTTTTAAACTATTGTTTAAACCAAGGATACCGAAATGTCAGGGGTTCGAGCCCCCTATGAGGAGTTCTTATTTTTTTTGGAATCTTTTCAAGCAATTAGATTTTTTTGTAAATAGCAAAGACCGTCGATGATGAAAAAAATTTCAAATTGGTTAATATTGTAATGGTACAAATTGATTATTAGTAATTGCTGATTGAAGTTAAAATGATATAATATAAGAATATTTACAGATACATATACTCTCACCACCTCCACACACCATCATTTTAATACTATGTCTACATCACTAGATTTCGATATTGAAGAACCTTTAACTTCTTCTTCAAGACCATTATCAAATGCTACAATTACTATTAGAGTAATTAAATCTTTCCCTTATAGAAATGTTAAAAATATTATAATAGCGAATTATGATCTGAAAAAAAATACCCCAAAGGATTTATTTGATGAGGTAACGAAACGTATTCAATCAGAAGGTGCTTTCAGACCATTCCGTACTGTTGCATATGATACATTTAAAGTTTATACACATGCACATGGCTCTAAAACAGTTAATTTAGTTATCAATTTTGATCATGATGACGATTGGGTTTTAGATATGACTAATACTGAAAAATGTTTATCTGACTATGGCATTGAAAATGAAACAGAAATATCATTTTATAAATTTGATGATTATGTTGAATATAAAGCTAATCCAGTTGAAAAATGGTAGATGATATTTGAAAACTACTTTAAAACCTTTTATATAAAGAAGCATTAGAAAATTAATAAATAAAATTGCATTTTTTAAACTTTTAAATTTGGATATATATTTACTTTTTTTAGTGATTCATTAAATAGTTAACTATTTCCCCTGCTAATTCTACTGTTGAATAACCATTACTACTTGTATTCTCTAAACTCCTTCTTGCAACAATACTACCGTGAGAGTTTAAGGCTTTAATATAAACTGGAATCTTGATCCATGATAATTGATTCAAATTTCTAACAATTTTTTTTCTATTGCTATCAAGTGGCAAAGATTCAAATTCATTTAAATATGATACTTTTCCATCAACTTTGTCATCTTTCCAAAAAGTTGAATATTTATTTATGAATTGTTCCCAAGATACTTCTTTTTTATCTATTTTATGACCCATCAACTCATTAATTTCAATAACTTCATTATTTGTTAAGGGCACTTCTGTTTCATCAATACTTTCCCTTTGAACATCGTTTTCTATTAATATTTTCTCATAAGTTTTCTCAATATAATCTCTGATTTTATCTTCAGAACTAATTTGTGATTGCACATGTTTTGAGGCAATGCCACTTTCTATGATTTTTCTATATTTTCTTGTTACCCAATATCTATAAATCGTAGCAGATGCATTCAAAGTTAGCATTATAGGGAAAAAAATTGTGAACACCAGAAGCATGCGTAGGATAATAGTAATTTTCACTCTAAAGGACTTTTCTGTATTATAATTTGGCTTATGTTTATGGGTTTTATCTAGTTGGTTTAATTCAATTACATTTGGTAGGTTATTATTTTTAAATTTAATTGGTGGTAGATGATCTTCATATATATATTCCATTGTATTTGAAGTATTAATGAAAGGATCTGTGTCTGTTATAAATGCTGTGTAGAATGCCACTGAACGATCATTTTTAACATTTGCAAATAATAATCTATATTTAAAACGTGATAATGCTTCAATATATTCGCCTTCAGATAATTTTTCTAATAGGGTATTTGAATCTTTTATAAATAATTCTCTTCCTGATCTGCCTAATAATGTACTACCGACTGCATGTATAATAGGTTTTGAGAAAATAATAAATTGATTCTTATTATAAAATGATACACCTACGTGAGGAGTGGCCATTGTCATAAATAAATGCGGTTCGATATCTTTAAAAATAGATAAACAGTCAGTAAACATTTTACCAATTACAAATCTTGCTATTAAACCCCCTAAAGAATAGCCAACAACACTAATTTTAGTGATGGTATCTTCTGATGATTTTAATCCCTTTTCATTATAATATTTAATATATTGGCAAATTTCAATTAAGGTACGATAACCAATAATTTCAATACCATCTAAAGTTTTGAATAGGGTGTTTTGCATTGGAGAATAATATAAATAATCATCATCATCATTATCATTTTGGTTCAATTTCATTTTAAAAATTCTCTTCAAAGAGTTCATATGCTTAAAATTACCCCATAAACCATGGATCAAAACCACTAAGTGTTTACCCATATCGTAATATTTATATATTTTTTAGAATCAGATACCTAATATGAAATTGTGACTTTGTTAATAGTATCTTATTTTAACTAGCAATTAGATTTAAAATTAATGGTTGGACTTATATCTAGTTTCAAGTTGAAATGTAAAAAGATTTAAATAATTTATATAATCTTTAAATAATTTAAATTGTAATATTATATAATTGGAGTGGCGAGATGTTTTTTTATATACTTATAATTGGTTTCGTAAAAGATCAAAAGATGGGAATAGGCTCGGAATGTGAAAAAAAATATATAAAAAAGTAAGTGACAGCATAAGCAACGTCGTTAATCTGTTTCAAATAAATAGTAATACAATAAATGTTAATAAAAAATATTGAAATTATGCATAAAAATGAATTATTTAAATAATAAATACATAAAATGAACTATCATGACATTGCAGTCCTTATAAATTATTATTATTATGAAAAAAATTTAAAAAATCTTTTGGGGGGGGGGAATGAATTAAACGAATGTTATTAAATCTGTAAGTGTCTTGTAAATTGAAACGGTATGTAAATATAGTTTTTATATTACCAATGTATTAAAATCATTTATCATTATTTTGAAGTCCTCTATTTCACCTTTTTCATTAAAATCTCTTCTGATTATTGTATTATTAAATTGTAAACTTTTACTACTTGCGTTACTAGCAGTCGAAGTCTCGCTTGAAACACTTCCTGATCTAAACATCAAGCTTCTATATTGTAAAATATTTTCTTTTGTTAGCTTTGAAGGTAATAATCTATTGAAACCGTAACCTTCATCATTACTATAATCAATAATATTATTATTATCGATGAAATAATTATTAAAATCAATATATTTAAAATCAGGCTGTGATAAATCTGGGCCATACAACACGGTAAATTCACTATTCTTATTCCAATTGATATCGAAAGGATCTAGTTTTCCTCGTATTTCGAATAATTGTATTGACCATTTTCTAAAGATACAATTAATTAATCTTTTCATGTAAATAGTATAATCTAAGGAATCATCTATTGAACATGAAGGTAATCTTATCTTTGTTTGGTAAATATTTGATTTGTAGGCATTTAAAATTGTAAAATATTTTGCGTATGCTAAATTTTTATTTAAAAAGCTTGGTGAATACGTGAAATAATCGATTGCTTGTTTATTATAGTTATTAAAATTATCGAATAAGATAACATTGCGATTAGTTAATGCTAAATCGTCTACGGATCCGATTATCATATTAACTTGAGTATGCTGTGTTGTTTTTATTTGTCAAAAATAAGATATTACACAAACAGTATCCATCTTTGCATACTTATATATACTTATATATTCAACAACATAAATTGCTGCTTGCGACTATAATATAGATTAAAATTTCCTAATATAGTAATCTCAAGGAAAACAGTTTTCAGTTTCATTGATGACACTATCAATAAAAAATAATAATATGGGATGTGTTAATTAACGTAATTAAACTTTCGAAAATATAAACCGAACACCTATACTTCTTCTAGAGACAAGAGGAATAAAAATAACCCACTGTTGCATTATGCATTGGTGTGCATTGGTGTACATTGGACCACATCAGGGTACATTCAAATAGATTACAAAACATTATAGCAGTACAGAAATAAGAAATTCAACATAAGTTAATTTGAATACATAATCTTATGTAACATAATAATAACATCATAGCACCATAACACAATAATATCATAAATCTATACCATAAGAAATTAAGACTTCTGAAACTCTTTTGTTGCAGCTCTGATACACAGTAATAAAAACAACAGACTCCTTCCTCCCTGAGTTGAAAAACTAATAATCCCATACGGATCGTTAGCAGTATAGCGTTATAATTGCTGTATGTAATTATGTAATTATGTAATTAAGTGTTTAAGTGATTATGTGATTTATATATTCCGTGGATGTTATTTCTATGTTCTCTATGGTTGAGAGGGTGAAATTGCATGTTGCTGTGATGCTGTGATGCTGTATGTTGTGGTATTATCATGTTGCAACTTTACGCTGCTGTGCTGAGTTGAATTAGTGCTGAGTTGAATTAGTGCTTACGAAGTGCATAGTCACGTGTGTCTAATTTTGAATTGCTTGCCGGGAGCAGAAGAAATGGATAAAAAACAGTCACTTGAAATTTTGGTTTCATTTTTTCGTATTTTCCACTTTTTGTTGCGTTTTCAATAATTTTTTGTGAAAACTTACTAGATTAGGAAATATTTCGCTCTTTTTCTCAAAAATTAATGAAAATATACAGAAATATACAAAAATATGCAAAAAATTTTGTATATTTCTGTATGTCTGTGGGAAAAAGCCCTCGTTCATTATGATAGTCCTGGCTATCTATCTTAACTGCCCAGTATGATGAAATTTCCATTTTCTTGTTTTTTGAAAATTTATTCAATGGGTACGAAATGAAAAAAATTTTATTTTTTATTTCATTCATCAATTACTATATATTATAAGTGTTAAAATTTTATTTCTATATAAATATATTCACTTAAAAAATACATATCATTTGTTCTTTTCTTGTTCTCTTCTTTTTGTTCAATTCAAGATCTCCACAACATTATCGAGAACTATTTATAAAAATGTCTCACAGAAAATACGAAGCTCCACGTCACGGTCATTTAGGTTTCTTACCAAGAAAGAGAGCTGCCTCTGTCAGAGGTAGAGTTAAGTCTTTCCCAAAGGACGACAAGTCTAAGCCAGTTGCTTTAACCTCTTTCTTAGGTTACAAGGCTGGTATGACCACCATTGTCAGAGACTTAGACAGACCAGGTTCCAAGTTCCACAAGAGAGAAATTGTTGAAGCTGTTACCGTTGTCGACACTCCAGAAATCGTTGTTGTCGGTGTTGTTGGTTACGTCGAAACCCCAAGAGGTTTAAGATCTTTAACCACTGTCTGGGCTGAACATTTATCTGATGAAATCAAGAGAAGATTCTACAAGAACTGGTACAAGTCTAAGAAGAAGGCTTTCACCAAGTACTCTGCCAAATACGCCCAAGATGGTGCTGGTATTGAAAGAGAATTAGCTAGAATCAAGAAGTACGCTTCTGTTGTCAGAGTCTTAGTTCACACTCAAATCAGAAAGACTCCATTAGCTCAAAAGAAGGCTCACTTAGCTGAAATTCAATTGAACGGTGGTTCTATCTCCGAAAAGGTTGACTGGGCTAAGGAACATTTCGAAAAGACCGTCGCTGTCGACTCCGTCTTTGAACAAAACGAAATGATCGATGTCGTCGCCGTCACCAAGGGTCACGGTTTCGAAGGTGTTACCCACAGATGGGGTACCAAGAGATTACCAAGAAAGACTCATAGAGGTTTAAGAAAGGTTGCTTGTATTGGTCCATGGCATCCAGCCCACGTTATGTGGTCTGTTGCTAGAGCTGGTCAAAACGGTTACCACCACAGAACTTCCATCAACCACAAGGTCTACAGAATCGGTAAGGCTGGTGATGAAGCTTCTGCTGCTACCAACTTTGACAGAACCAAGAAGACCATTAACCCAATGGGTGGTTTCGTTCAATACGGTAACGTTAACAACGATTTCGTCATGGTCAAGGGTTCTATCCCAGGTACTAAGAAGAGAGTTGTTACTTTAAGAAAATCCTTATACACTAACACCTCCAGAAAGGCCTTAGAAGAAGTTACCTTAAAATGGATTGACACTGCTTCTAAGTTCGGTAAGGGTAGATTCCAAACTCCAGCTGAAAAGCACGCTTTCATGGGTACTTTAAAGAAGGATTTATAAATTGTTAATTAATATATAATTTTTATTTAATTTTTATTTAATTTAACATTTTATTTGGTTCTTACCATTTTTTGAAAAAAAATCTGATTAAAAATAAGTTTCTTTTATTTATTATGTATATAATGGAGTCATCAATGTTGATAATATTCTATGCTATTTAGTAAAATCTCTTTCTCCTCTTCTTCTTTTTTGTTTTTGTTATCTTGTTATTTATATTAAGATTATTTTGTTCATTTGGAATCTCTGCATGTGCATTGTTTTTATCTTTTTGATCAGTATTTGGAGCTTGTTTAATTGTTTTTTTGTTCATTTCACGACAACTATCGCTACAAAACCAATCATTACTTGGAGCTTTTGTTAAACCAACACATCCATAATGAAACCACTCTTTTGAACATTTTTCATTATCACAAGCAACCATTTGCCCGTAGGAAACATCATTGCAAAAACAATAACGTGGTTCATTAGGATCAATTTGTTTAACTTTTAAATTTTCATTCATAATATCTTGCCTTATTTGTGAATTTAGTTCATCTTTATGTTTTTTCAAATTAATTTTAATTAAAAGTTTTTTACCTTTTTTCTTTGATGATTTTTTATTGATTCGTTGGTTCGCAACGTTTGATTCTTTATTTTTATTTTGCTTTTTAATTATCTTTTCATATCTTTTCCTCACATCCAAAGAAAATGACAATTCATTCTTATATTCTTCTAAAAATTGGGTTTGTTTCTTCACTAAGTTTTCAAGATAAATTGCTTGTTGAAGTCTTCCATTTCTCAATAATTTCATCTCTTCATGATCACAAACTTCTTTATTTTTGATTTTATCATTACTTATATCCAATGCCTGAATAGTCCATAATGTTCTTATCAATTCGCTAGGAAAATGGTCTAATGTATTAATAAAACTATGTCGTATATCCAAACTCATAATAACTTCTTCACTTTATTCGAAAAATTTCGTTAACAAAAAACTAAGCTACTTATGTCTATTATCTCACTTAATCAACTTCAATTCAATAGAATCAAATTAAAATATTTATATTTAAATTACCAAAAGTTTTACTTTACATCAAAATATAATCTACTAATTCATCGAATCGATGTTTACTTTTCAATCATTCTTTAAAATTCGTGTTATTTCGTGCTAATTCTACGGTGTATATCACAGCGCTACCATGTAGGTGCTATATGTTAATGAGGTTGGAAAACGTCTCTAAATGTTTATTCATTCAATTAAATCAAAAGCTCGTTAAACTCATTATTTATTTAGTTTTAATCAGTGTTATTAACTTTTTATAGAATAATTACCATTATTATATTATTTTTATTTTCAAAGGCATCAAATCATTAGACTAAAATATGAGAAGATTAAATAATTAACGTTTTGTTTATAAATGTAATTATAAATGAAATTAGAGTGAGCTGTGTCATAACCCAATGAAGTACCTAAATATTTAAATTCAGCTAAATATTAGAAGATAGTTTAAATAGTTTATTTATTTAAAAGTAATTTTAGTTTCCAATTAAATAACTTTAGTTATCTGCTATTGAGGTATTAAAATTTAATTTTATTTTCTTTATACATTTACAAACTTATTTAAATTACCTATATCAATTTTCTTCAAGCCATAAAAGTTCATCAAAGTTATACAACCACGATAATCCTATCCATGAGCTAATAACACCTATTGAACAATAGACACTGTATGTCATTAATGTTAAAAATGAAAAATGATCTAAAATTGGAAATTTAAATTTCAAAGCGTTTATCAATTCAGTTCCATAAACCATTGGAATCAATAAAATGATATAAATAATAGCAAGCCTGTCCAAAAAGAAAACTCTTCTTTGGACACTTGTGGAAATATTTGTTGTTTTTCTGAAAGCACTATAATATAATATAGACCAAACAAATGTATACAAATTCTTTAATAAAAAGTCCTTAGATTCGTATAACAATGGGAATAGTGAGACATAACCAGCTGAAGTCACTAGCATAAATGAAATTAACAATCTCCTATCAGAAGTAACTAAAAATGAAAATGGAATTATCACTAACATAATTGCCTTTTCATGGACATGCCATCCAAATAAAAATGATGCCATGCCACATAATGTCAAAGAACCAATAAATCTTTTAAATGACGGATCAAATAAAACTGGTACAACAGCTAAAATTTGATAAAATAGCGTCAATAAAAATGTAAGTTTTGGTGTTACTTGTGGCAATATTACAAAAAATACATCTTGAACTAAACCTTTTGTACCATTATTATTTTGTGCCATACGTTCCCTTATTTCCTGTGCAGTTTTTGGTAAAAATGGAGATGATGTAAATCCTAAAATCAATTTATGAACATATGGGAATCTTAATAGGACAAAAGTTGAAACCTTATCAATGAATGAGTACATAGCCCAAAAGTTTGGAGCCCAATAAGCATGGGTCAAACCTCTTGAAAATGGAAACAACCTGCTCAAGACTTGAGGCATTTGGAAGATGAATGGTGCGAAACATATTCCAAAAGTACTAATCACAATAGAACCAAGTTTAAAAAGTCTTTTCCATTGAATAACACTTTGTAAATCCATGTAACTTTTGAATTTAAAATTTTCAAAATTTAAAACATAAGCTCTTAACAAAAATACAAAATAACATGGAGCTAAATATAAAAAGATATGTTTAAAGCAGATACTTACTGAATAGAAAACTGCACACATCAAATATCTTTTTTGTTTAGCTGCTACTATAGACGCAATTAATATAGCAAATAAAAATC
Organism: Tetrapisispora pingtungensis (nom. inval.); assembly: GCA_030573885.1. Lineage (NCBI taxonomy): Eukaryota > Fungi > Ascomycota > Saccharomycetes > Saccharomycetales > Saccharomycetaceae > Tetrapisispora > Tetrapisispora pingtungensis (nom. inval.). The sequence continues at coordinate 44,923 of JAJMDY010000051.1, forward strand.
CATTGTATTGGAAATGAATATGGTCAATAATCAAGAAGCCTGGTGATAGAACAATACTTGATGCTACAACAAAACTTTGACCTCTTTCCTTCGCAGAACTGACATTAATATAACACTGTAAGACCACAAATAAAAAAATTTCACTTGCAATGACGGTCAATCGTTGGAATACAATTGTTGGCACACTAAATTGACCAACTTCTACTATATCTAAACAGCCATCATCTTTGACAATTTTTGGTACAAATCTTGATAGTACCCATTCAAAATAAGCAAAAAATGGTGGATAATCCAAAGTCCATTTACTAGTCTTTTCATAATACCATTTATTAATCGGAAGATTACTTGTTATAGCTAGCCAATTTCTATGGACATCAAAATCTGTACTAAAATAATCTGGAATTAATAATATTTTTAAAAATAATGAACTAATCCAAAAGTTCCATAAGGAAAAGCTTCTATCTAGGTTCTTGTCACCATCCTCATCGTCGTCCTTCTTTTCAACCCTATCACTCTTCTTATAGTCACTGACCATAGGTTCTACTTGTTCATTCATTAAAATAACATCATTCTCTTCTTTTTCTAAATTCTCATTAAAAAATTCTTCTGTCATTATACTATCTTCTATTCAGTTGAAACAAATGATGCTTTATTGAATAAAAGTGTATTTCACAATGAATTTAGAATTATATAATAACAAATCTTGAATTTGGTTACCAAAAATTATTTGTTTTTTATTCTCAACAATAATACTAAAATCCAATTAACAATTCAACTATCAAGAAGATTAACATATACAATATAAGAATTAGTGTTCACATCTATAAAAAAATTAAATTAAATTAACACTTAAAGATCATATTATTTTATCTATTATTATTCATTTTGAACTGAAAGGTTCGAAATTTAATTCGCTTTGTTTTCAAATTATGTAAACTTAATGATTCATATAAAATTAAGAAACGACAACAGAAGCCCTAATAAAAATATAGATACCTTCGAAATTGTAAATAATCAATTGATATTATTTAAAGTATATTTAATTAACTGCTATTAATATATATATTATTCAGAAGCGTTTATAAAGTTCTAGTGTATTATTCTAATAAGAAGGGAAGCACATAATTAAATGAAAAGTATTTCAAGGTCGACATATAACAATAAGTTCTAATTAATGTCAGATTTTAATAACGATAATCTTATGAAGTCCGTATGGGATGATAGTCCTTTAGATAATAATACCATGGATGATAACAATGACATGAATTTGGATAGTCATCTAAATAATAATTTTATTTATTCAGAACTTGCAAACACTTTAAATAAATTTGATTTTAACCATAATAAATCAGATACAGATGATACCTTTGACGCTTTGAAAAACAATCCATTTAACCAAAGCAATGATAGAGAATATTTTGAACAGAACTCAAAAGCAGATGACAATTCTTCTAATTTAACCGATTCACATATATACGAATCAAATTTGTGGAATGCAGAGCCACCAAGATCCAAATCTCCAGAGAATATGTCAGAAGATAATCAAAATATCTTTTTAAATATTTCAGGAATTGAGGACATTGTTGATAATGTCAAAAAAGAACAAAATGATGATGATTTTAGGTTACGAGATGATGGTTTGATTTTTAGTAATACATCTCCTTTGAAGTTATCAAATGAAGAGCCTGAACCAGTTTTTCAAGAAATTTATTCCCCTACAAAACAAACCAAGTTAGGAAAATTTCTTTATAAAAATAAAAACTTTACAAATAAAAAAATTATTCTTAAAAAATTAGAATATGATCCTTTGTCAAATATCAATCAATCCATTCCTTCATCTCCAACAAAAAAAGATAAGATTGATTTTAAGCTGAATTCAAATCTTTTGGATCACAATTCAAATGTCAATGAATTATTACATGAGAAAGATAACGACTTAGAATTTAATAAACATAATGACTTAACAGATTTGAACTTAAATAATGTCGATAATGCAGATACAGTTAAACTATTACCTTTTAAATTGGAAGTATGCGATCCCAATAAAATTAGTGATATTGGATCGTCTCATATCGAATATTGCATTATATCAAATTCAACTCTTTTATCACCAGTCAATTCAAAAGTTTATAGAAGATATTCAGATATCAGATGGCTTTATAGACAACTACAGAACGATTATTGGGGAAAAATAATTCCAGTACCACCTGAAAAACAAGTTATTGGTAGATTTGAAAAAACTTTTATAGAATCAAGAAGAAGACAAATTGAAACCATGTTAATACAAATAATCAATGACGAAACGTTACAGAAAAGTCAAACTCTACACATTTTTTTAACTACTGAAAACTTCAATGATGCAAAAATAAAAATAGAGGAACATTCTGGTTCAAAAGCATCTTATGATAGTAATGATACATCAGAAGTATATATCAGTATGCTTAAATTATTTGGAGAAAAGGATGGGGTTGAGGTAATGAAGGAGGGAGGAATTGACAGAAACTATAAATCATCTCTATTAAATTTTTCATTTACTATGGCACCAAAATACATTGAAAGTAATGAATTTTTTAAATTCGCAATGAAAAGATTCAATATGATTGAAGATAAATTAGAAAAATTAATTACTTCCATGCAAAATATAAAGTCAGAGGCACTTAACACATTTGAATTAGCTGATCATTTTGCTAAGATGATCCCTACACTTGCATTAACTGATAACGAAAATCAGTCCAAACTTCTAAAAAATTTTGAAATAGTGAATAAAAAAATATCAAAAATAGCATATTATTTTAACAAACAATCAATTGATAAAATACTTTTTACATTAATTACATATAGGAGATCTTTATCTAGCATTTATTCTTTATTTAACCAAAGATCTCAATTTGGATATTTTGTTATTGTATTGAATCTAGAAATTAAAAGGATTAAATTAGAGATATTAGCATTTGATGCTAATCCAATGAAGTCCAAAGAAAGCCCTAGAGTAAAACAATTGAATGAAAGATTGAAACTGACCTCTTCAAGATTGAAAAAAGTTGAAGAAGCATTTAGTAATACAGAGAAGATTTCCAAAGTTGATATGATCAAATTTGATAAATTGATATCTACTGAAATTATTAATAGAATTTCAACTTATATAGACTTAGCAATAGTTTGCCAAGAAAAAACCATTATTTTGTGGCAAGATTTCTATAAGGATAATTTATAGTCTATTATTCGTATGATACACTTATATATAGATATATATTATCATCTATAGATTAATAAAACTATTATTTCATTGCATCAATAAAAATATCATTCTAGTCATACAAGTAAAAAATATTCAAAGTCCAACAATTGCTAATGAACGATAATATATCATTTACTAATTTTAAATCAATTATACCAGATAATTAAAAATTTCACAACCAGTGAGATGTAGCATCTTTGAATAGAGATTGCCATATAAATGCTTCACTCAAAAGCATTTCTATTTCGTCATCACCCCAATCTGAAGTTGGAGGATTTTGTAAAAATGTAATAATTTCTTGGAAGTCCATATCCAATAATTTATCACTCCACTTAGTTAAGAATGCTGCACAAACAAATACATGGAATTCATTTAAACTGGAATAACTTCCCCTGTTATTTTCATCGGTACTAGACGATATAATCTTTGACAATGCTGATGATGTATTTAGAGCACTATTAGGATTTTGAAATACAGCTGTAGATTGTTCTGTCGGAGTTACTGGAGCCTGCATAGTTGTAGTTTCTAAGGAAGTTTCTGCTAAGTAGGTATCCCACATTCTTATGACAGCATTAATATTGAACTCTCTCATAAGCAAACAATTCATCCATCTAAATGCAAATTGCATAAATTCTACATTTTCATCCTGAAAGTGATTGTATAAGTCTATATCAATTCTTTTAACTAGCTGTCCGAGATTTTTAACCTGTTTAATGATACCAGGTTGCCCATGGATATAATTGTCTATTATTTGCTCCAGTAATTTTGTTAGACACCAAAATGTATCAGCTTCTAAGTCTACAATTTGATCTGCATCCATATAAGTGGCTGGATCAATTGTTTCAACATCATCAATTTTAGTTGCAGGTAAGTATTCTGTTAAAAATGTCTGAAAGAAAGGTGTAACTATATCATTGATACCTTGCACATAGCCACTAGCGGGATGTCTGATCGCCCATAGATATAAAATTCGCTGTAAACTATTCTGTACTGTTTTAAATTGGTATAAGGGTATTGACGGATTAGTTCTTGGTATATCAATTTCTATTTGATGCCATGTTGGAATATCTCTCACATGTTCATCCGAAAATATGCGATCTACTCCATCCCTATATTCTTGTCTTTTTCTTTTACAAAGTGGTTCCTGTCTCTTTGTATTTGCTGGTAAATAACCTATCAATAATTTCCAAACTTTAGGCCTGTGAATTTTTGGGATACCGTTCCAACTAATTGTTCTCAATTCCTGTTGATTAACTACTTTTTTATCCTTCACAATTTTATCAAATTTTGCAATTCTTTGAATTAATGAATTTAATTCTTGTGCATCTCTTTCATTATCTAATTCTAATTGAGATTTTATCTCTGAACTTTGAGTATGTTGTAAATGAGGTAGTTGAGGATATGAATATGGATTAGAATTGGTAGCAGTCATAGATTGCGAAGTGTGAATTGAAGTATTAGTTGGCTTTTTGGAAAGACCAAATAATTCCTCATGATTAGCACCTGGAGTACCAGGAATCGAAAAAGTATCAGAATTACTTCTTGAAATACCACCATTTGCAACAGAAGGGATAGGACTGCTATAATCATCAATTACAGCACTCCAATCCTCATCTAAATCTTTAAAGTATGAGTTTGGATTTGGTGTACTAGTTGTACTATTAGTTAGATTATAGGATTTTTTAGTACTACCATTTTCAAAGTGACTTGAAGAATTATTGCGATTGTTATCTGAATGATAATTAGATGGGTTCTGTGAAGGACTACTGTACCTTAATGGAGAATATGAACTTGGTGATCTAATCATTGGGGCTTGTTGCCTGACAACAGAATCCATATTATTAGAAGAATTACTTGGTCTAACACTTTGTCTTAAATCATTACTTGTTCTCCGTGATGGGGATTCTTGGTTGTTATTATTTGAGGATCTAGAAGACGAAACCTTTAAAGATTTCATTAAGGTATTAACTAAACTAATGTTACTTCCATTGGAAGTATGAGACCCATTTTTAGAGTCCTTTTGATAGATTCCTTTAGAACCATTTTTAACACCCATGATTAATTAACAAAGAAATTGGCAACACAACCAAATACAATTGCAGAAACTTGATCAGTTGGTTAATAGCACTAACTATTTATATTATGTTTTATTGGGTACTTCCTTCATACAAGTTAGAAAACTAACAAATCTATTTACCTTTAAATAAATTATTTTTTAATTTTAAAAACTTATTATTGTCTTTCCAATATTTTTTTTATTCGGTTTAAACGGTTAGCCGTTGAAAAAATGTATTGTAAATGTATAAAATGAACAATGCGAACACCTTAAACAAGTGCTTAAAAAAGATGAATTTATAATGAAATGTTAATATAATATTATGAATACATATATGATTATGTAGATAAGAGTTAATTATATGAGACTTTATATTAATAATTTTTTTTGTTAAAATTTTATCTTTTTTTGTTGTAAAAACTGTGACAAATTAGTTACAAGTTGTCACTTCAATGTAAATATTTTCGAGGTGTTTCTTTCAATTCAATAAATAAATTAATTTCTTTGTTTTTTCTTTGATGGTTCTTCATCTCCACTTTCATCATCCGCAGTAACGAAATCTTCACCATATGTATCTTCTTCATTGAAGTTTGGATTTAAATCAGCCTCATCTTCATTTAAGTAAGCTTCTTCATCATCTGAGTTTATTTGATCGAATCTTGATTTCAAACCCTTCATCTTTCTAGTTTGTAATTGGTTCATATCTTGCTTACCCATATGGATTCTACCAATCTTATCACCCATAATATCTTTTTCAATGTTTTTAGGTACTTTAGATTCCAATTGTTTAGCTTTCTTATGAGCTTCTTTAACCATTTCTGGAGATGGAGTATGTATTCTACCGATTTTGAAATCCAAACGTGGACCAATTTCATTTAATTCAACTCTTGGTAAACGACGACCACCTTGTTCTGATTTATATGTTCTTAATTTATAAACTCTAAACAAAACATTTGGCAATGGTTCACCTTCTTCGAAATCACCTTGAATAGTAACAGAAATAATATGTTGTAAACCTGCTACATCTTGTAAATCAGTGGTTTCACCTCTGAAAAAATCTAAAAATAATGATTTAATTTGTTTATAAACTGGATGAGTATCAAAAGCAGAACCTTGGAATGAAAACATTGGTTTTAAACCGACTGCAAAAGTTTGTGATCTAAAATCTTGTAATAACTTATAATTTTCAGCAATCATTAATTCAATCATATCATATATTTTATAACCAAATGTACGAACAAAAGTTAAATTATTCTTTCTTTTCTTCGAGTTTGTACTCAATACAATCAATGATGTATCATTTTTTTCACTGAAAAATTCCAATTGTTCAGTTTCTTCAAATGGATGAATATTATTTTTTCTTTCAAATCTCTTAATAAAAGGTTTCTTTAAAGCACTTAAATCAACCATAACATCATGCAATACTTTGTTTGAAGTTTGTCCTGGAACAAATAAAGATTTCTTAACATTTTCAACTAATTTAGATTCTTTCTTTTCCAGAGCTCTTTTAGCTCTGTTATTTTTTGGTTTAACAGTTCTAATCATGGCTATCGAATGTGATCCTCGTGTGTCCTTCTTTTTTTTCAATTGAATATTTACAAATTATATTACTATACAATATAAATACTTTTAAAATAATAAGTTATCTAATTATATATCGTTGTAATAAATTACTAAATTATTGACATCTCTTCTCATCAGGCTCATCTCATCTCATCTCATCGATTTTTTTTTTCTTTTGGTTCTTAAAAATTTTCATTATTAACTACGTCGTGGGCAATGATATGGTTTACAGTATTAAATTTTTTTGAGAAAATGAAAAATATAGAGAAACATTGAAATTTCAAATCTAATAAACAAAAATTAATTGATTAAATTAAGTAAATGAAGTTAAGTATAGGATTCAAGTTGATTCTCAATTGAATTGAGTATAAGCTAATAATATCACTTCGAGATCGATTTACTGAAAGCGTGCAGCATTTTTATTAATTGAATTATTCTTTGTTAGTGAAGAGGAAAGTAATTTAGGAACCGTCCTATCAATTGGCACACAAAACAGGAAAACTCATCAAAAGAATACAAATCATAATATTATTATAATATTAAAAGCTAATTTATAAAAAATAAAAGAAATTAAAGTTAAATTAAATTAAAAATTATGAGCGATTCATTATTTCAATTAAGAAAAGAATTGGATAGTGGTATTTCAGAAGAATCTTATGATGTTGTTTCAAATAACGCTTCTTTATCATTCGATTCAAACTCCAATTTAAAGAACAATAATGATTCCCTAATGAATGATCAATTATTTGAGAATGGTAAAATTCTAACTGAAAATGAAAGATATATTGTTAAAAGTTTAATTCCTGACTTATCAAGTTTATTTAATCAAAACGATTTTAATGATAATGATAACATAAATTTAAATTATTTTGGCTCAATCGATACATATTCTCAAAAAGCTTTATACGCTGATAAAGACCATCTATTTATTTGGGATTATAATTCTATTTTAAAAGAAACTAATTTTGGTAAAATTCCTTTACATGATGAAAATTCTACTTTAAATAGTGCTCCTTTATGTTTATTAACTTGGCCCGTTGCTATTGATAATTCAAATTCACATTTTACCAATGTATTTAATAAAAACTCAATTGATTCAACAACAAATATTAACGATAATATGGAAATGAAGAATGGTATTTGTATAATTAATAGAAAAAATGGTCAATTTTTTTACTATGAAGATTTAAATTCAATTAACAATTTATATTCAAAATTATCTTTAAATAAAGCTCATCGTTTGGATTTGAAATTAAAAGAAAATGAAAATGTGACAAATGCAATTAATTGCGAACCAATTGGTATAATAATTTCGACTTCGTTAGGTAGATTATTATTTGTTTCCATAAGAAATGCAACAGGTATGATAGATGTACAACTACAAAAGCAATTAATTAAACCACAAGTAGGCTTTTTCTTTAACAATTTTAATAAATCAAAGGAAATTGTTTCTTTGAAAACAGGCCCAATCATAGGAAAAGGTGAAATTTTAATTTATAGTGCAACACGAGGAGGTGATTTCCAAATATGGCAACTATCTTTATCTTCAAACCCATTTAGAAGGATTGATATTAACCTTTATGAACATATTTTAGAGTCCTTACAAGATTTATATCCATTTGCACATGGTACTTTACAAATTTTAGATTCTCACCCACTATTTTCAGATTCAACTTCTACTCATATTATTTTATCGTCTATTTCAAATGGAAACGAAACATATTATATTTTATCAACTATTATAGTTTCTGAATCTTCTAATAGTTTTAGCATTTTCTCAACTTATAAAATCTCAACATATTTCTCTGCATTAGATGAGCAAAATAAACCAAAACTTTACATCCCAACTGCATTATCAGAGCAATCAAAACCTTTTACATCTATTTTTGTTATGTTTAGAGATGCTATTGTTCTTACAAAAATAACTTCTAAATTAGATTCAAATTATACACTAAGAAAAAAATGGGAAGATGTCATTTGTTTTAACTCAAATTTGAAAATTATTGGATCCGGTTATAACTCCAATTCATTATATCTAATGACCAAAGAAGATGGTGTAGTTCAAGTTACAATAAATGAAAAAGATGAAAACAAATTAGATCAACTAAGTTTCATTAAATCACACGTAGATCAAGCAATCTACTTTTCTAATGTATCTTCGACACCAATCGAATATAATTTGCCAAAAGGTTTACAATTAGAAAACTCAGAAATTGAAGATGACTTATTAAAGGCTAGCGAGGAAATTTACAATTCACAAGGTAAATATATACCTCCATTATTAGATACACTAGAACATCATTTAAAATTAAGAATTTCATTATACAAAAACTTGTTGACTTTTATCAAGAATAACTTTAATTATAGGATTTCACCAAAGACTAAATTAACTATTCTAAGTAGATTTGAAATAATGAATTGTGCATTAAGTTTATTATCCTCGATATTATCAATGGAAGATTTAATGAGCATTTTCAACAGAATTATTTCCAGTTACAATCCATCATTAACCCTAGAAGATGTTACAACAAAAAAATTAGGTTTATTTCCACTGTTATTTAGTAATTTCTTAACTGAGTTGTCTAGCAACAGCATAAGATCCGGTTTAATTGAAAACAAATCAACGGTTATTGAGCTATTAATTTCTACATTGTATGATGCTGTTTTAGAAAGAGGAGAAAAAGAAGTAAGATATGACTGTTTTCAACTTGATCCACTTGAAACTAGTGATACTATATCTTGGTTTATTTCTAGTGAAATTTTATCATCTTTAAATCAATTATTTTTTGACTACAAATTTACTTTGAAAACTAGTGATGACAATACTAATTCACAATTATTAACTTTAGTTAAGCTATTATATTATATCTCTTACAATGGCAGAATCTGGTATAATAATCAATCACTGCTTGAATCAGATCAATTCAAGAAATTTATTTCAATATATGATGAGAATCATAAAAATTGGATACAAGTTTTATGTGAAAATAAATTACATGATGATGCTTTACAAATTACTGAATTTTATAGTGATTTAGAATCCTTAGTTGAGATATTGGAGGAGTTAAATTTTGACGATTACAAACATTTATATCTTCAATATTTTGAGCAATTTAGTGATAAATTTTCCGAAACATTATTCAAGTATTACATTTCTAACGATAAGTTAAAATCATTATTTTTTAAATTTCCAGAACAACACAATTTATTGAGAAATTTCTTATTAAGCTCTAATGAATATTGTAATGTTGCTTGGATTCAAGAAATTTTTGATGATAATTATCACAGTGCTGCCAATATTTTAAGCTCAGTTTTAATTGAAAATGATAATAAGAGTGTTAGTATTGACAAAACAAAATTATACTTGAACATTGCCAAACTATCGGAATTAGCAGATCCAATGGACATTAATGAGAACAAGCTTGTTATGATACAGGCTGGTCTGGATAGTATTGATTTTCAAAAAGAATTACAAAGAAAGATTGAAATATCACATCCAAGTATTTCAAAGGAATTTGAGAATAGTGAATTTAAAATTGTATTCAAAGATATAATAAAAAAAGTAAAAGAGCAAAAATATATTTCAATAAATGAATTGGTAGACGTTAATAGTTTAATTGGTACCACTGAATTTTTAATTGATGCAATAAAAACATTATCATCTCTAAATAATCGTATTGATTTTGAAACTAAAAAAATATTGTATAACATAATTTGGCGTAGATGTATCATAAATGACGTGAACTGGGTTAACTTAACTGATTTAACTGAAAGTATATTATACAAAGTATTGATCAACTGTTTTTCAGAAAATATTGATAAATATGATTTTGTTTTACCAAATTATAATGACTTGATTGATAATACTCTACTTTCCCCAAACTATATTGAATATAATTATGGTAAATATGATGTTTCATTAATATCTTTACAAGATTCCATCGGAAAAGAAGTTCATTCTATTGAACAATTGGGATTCAATATTGTTGATAAAATAACTAGTATTATTGGTTTAGCTAACACAAACACAGGTAATAGATTTGCCATTAATTACGAAACTATGACATTAGAATAAATATAAATATTTAGATATATACATATATACTATTATAAAAATAATTAGTAAGAAAAAATAGACTTCACAGAAATAAAATTAGTAGATTTCTTATTTATTTAATTTGCTACAAAAAAAACTATACAGATGTATATGTAAATACATGTATCAATCATTCATATCATGAAAGGGAATAGAGTAATGTTACAATTAATTAACAACTTAATTCGAATATTCAATCCTATCCTAGGTTATTAATTAATAAGAATATGTTTTGTTTTCATTTCATCTCATTTTGATCAATCATTTTGATCAATCTTCATTCTAATCAATGTCTCAGGTAACGGTATATCTAATTTTTGATCATCATTCTGCTTTTGTTCAATTGTTTTATTGTCGTCCCAAACACCAACATTATAGTCACCTTCGGCATATTTTTGTAAACCCAAACTTGCTTGCGATATATATTGCATAATAGAATCCCAATGCAGCATGATTTGTGACACAGAATCAGCATTAGAATGCATCTGTGCTACTTCATTCGATAAAGCATCCAATTGCACTTTCATCGTATCAGTTAAAGCAACAATTTTTTTCAATGCTTCGAATTCTTGTTGTTTATTCTTAATTTGATCTTCGATAGAACTCATCGTCTTCAATGTACACTCTATCCTTTATAGTTTCCCCCGTTACTGTGGACCTCGTTACTCTAAGGCCACCATAACAATCATATAACAAAGTCAAATCATAAAATCTTTATCACCTTCTTATACTTCCTCTCGAATTGACCAAATCTTTCCAAACTCTTTACAATTCTGGATCGATCATTTTGCACGAAATAGACATCTGTTTCACATTAAAACAGCGGTAGAACCCAGTCATTTTAATTGGTATTTTGGGTTTTTCTTGAGATGATGTGAAGTGTAAACAAACAAAAAGATGTTGTTTGTATGTGTTTGTCTGTATTTGTGTATATAAAATAAACAAAAAACGAAGAAAAATATTTTGTGGATGGGGAATAACAAAGTATATAAGCAATAATATATTTGGGCGGTTATTTTTTATTAGTAGTTTCTATAAGAGTAGCTGTTATAACTGGTAATTATAACAATATATCATAATACCGTAAGCTAATAAAGCAAAAAGTTAGATAATTGAATGGGTTATACTTACATTTAGGTGTATGTGTTTTTTGAATAATTAAAAATAAAAATATATTGTACTGTTATTGGGTTTCTTTTTTTGATCTATTTACAAACATACTGATATATACATTGGGATATTGAGATATTGAGATATTGGTTTAAATATGGCAAGAACTTTTAATAGAGGAAATAATATTTCAGGTACTGGTAGGAATATTGATGATCAAAAAGATTTATACGTTAATAAAACCAATTCTAATTTAAACGAAATACAAGATTTACAGAAATTAATTGATATTCAAAACGATAAATTCAATTATATTAAGTCAATGTATTCACAACAAAATTCAAAGCTCGCAAAGACAAACTCAAATTTAATGATTAAAGTTAATGGCTTAGAAAAAATGATTAGTGATTTAGTTAAAGAAAATATTTTATTAAGATCAAATTCAATTTTAATTAAAAATGAACAGATCACGAAATTTAATAATTCTTTAGAAATTCTAGAAAATGGTTTATCACAAAAATTTGACGAAATCTTTTATATGATTAATAGTGTTCGTGAAAAGGAAAATTTACCAATTTCAAAATTAAATAATAATAATAATAATTTGACTAAAAGATATCACTATAATTCAAAAAATGAAATCAAAGATTCAGCATCTTTTGAAACAAATATATTATCAAAAAGTTTAAATACAAATACAAATACAAATACAAATACAAATACAAATACAAATACAAATACAAATACAAATGAAGGTACTGTTGATAAAAATAAACGAAGAAGGAAAAGTTCAAGAAGAGAATCTTTTGTCTTTAATGATCAAAATGAATTTCTGACTAATAATGATACTGAAATAAATGATGAAATAAATAATCAGAATACAATTAAAGATGATAATGCGGAAATTATAGAAAATGAAAATACTCATTACGAAAATGAATTGAATGAAGTAAACATTAATATTAATAAAAGTGAAAAGGAAAATGAAAATAATAATGAAAAATCTTTGAAAGGTTGCGTTATTGAAAGAATTAACGAAGAGCCTGAAATTACCATCAATCCAATTATAAAGGAAAATGAAGGATTGAATGAATCATTGTCATTAAATGATGATAATGATCATTTGCAAATTGAAAATTCATTTACTTTTACAAACTCAATCATAGAATATTCTATACCCGAAGAATCAATACAATTACAAGAACAATCAATTAACATCACTGATAATTCAAATACTGAGTCAAATTCAAAATGTTCATCTGCGTCATCATCACAAAAGCTTCAAATATTTAATGATAATTCTGAATATGATGAAAGTCATCTACAAAATAACAACAACAACAACAACAATAACATAAATATGTCATCAAATTTCAATTCGAATTTGCAAAATTCAGAAAATATTAATGTATTTGTGCCACTACCATCTCAAAATAAAATTAAACATTCGATGAAACCAACAAGATTACAAGGAAAGAAAAAAATCATCGACGAAATAATGCCAACTAATTCTTCATCTGTAATCGATGAATTACCTTCATCAAGAAATAGAAGAACTAGAGGCAAAGCTGTAGATTACAGATTGCCATCATTAAGGGCAAAAATGAGAAGACCTACAGAAGGGTTTGTTGATGCAACAACAGTTACTGATATTCATGATTTACAAGTTAATACAAAAATTAAGAAAAATAAAAAATCAAGAGAAAATGTCAACAAATTAGTAAACATTCCAATTAAAATTGAAACCACTGACATCGAAATAACCAATATTTCTAATTCCACTGATACATTATCGAGCAAAAGCACTATTAAAGAAATCAATGAGAACGGAGACATTAAAACACCATTAAACAATAATATTGTTTCACAAAATAATCTAAATAATTCGTTTTCATCAAATTTAAGTAAAGATTATGATTTTTTCAAGAATGATGGTATCAAATCAGATTTTTGGCCAAATGATACAAGTCCATTATTAAAAAAGACCCAATTTCCAAAGAAAGGAAAGGTAATGCAAAGAGTAACGAAAAAAAATGGTAAACACGTCAAAGGAGTGCAAAGTTTAACAAAACCTGGAATTCTTAAAAAAGATGACTCATTAAACACCATTTTAGATTCAAAAAGATCTGGTCCTGTAACATTAGAACTTCTTCCATTACCAAATTTGAGTAAGAAAAAAACTGCATTAAAAGATGTAACAAACACGAGAACCAATAAACAGTCAAAAACAAAAGTTTTATTTAAGAAGCCTATAATTAATGATTTTCTAGATGAAAATTCTGCTGTACTTGGTGAAGTTAAATCATCTAAAGCTGAAAATATCTCTTCATTCCGGTTAAATGAAGAGGATTTATCTGTTTTTGATTTTATGGGATCTAAGAAGAAACCAAATACGCCCAAAACTTATCGATTAAGCAGCAAAAGATAATTTTCACACTTCTCATTAAAAAATTATATATATATATATATATATTCGGACTTAAAAAAGAGTTCCTAAATGCATAACAACAATTTAGATAAACTAAATTTCAAAATAATTAAAGACTAATGTATCTTCGAAATCATAATTTCATAAATATATATGTAAGTATCTTATATTAAACACTCATTTTCATCTGAATTCTGGCATGAGGATTGTAATCAACGATTTCAAAGTCTTCAAATTTAAAATCATCAATGTCTGTAACTTTTCTCGTTATCTTTAATTTTGGGAAAGATCTTGGTTCTCTAGATATTTGCTCTTTCAAAGCATCAACATGATCTCTATAGACATGTGCATCACCTAAAGTATGAATAAATTCACCTGGCTCCATATCACAAACGTGTGCAATCATTATAGTCAATAAAGCATATGATGCAATATTGAATGGGACTCCTAGACCCATATCACAAGATCTTTGATATAAGATACAAGACAATCTTGGTTTACCAGTTTCACCTTCCTTTGGGAAACTGACATAAAATTGTGAGAAAACATGACATGGTGGTAAAGCCATAAATGGGAAATCTGGTGGATTCCAAGCGGACATTATTATTCTACGATCATATGGATTATTCTTTATCTTATTAATAACTTCTTTTAATTGATCTACACCTTGGCCAGTATAATCATCATCACAAGTCTTATATTTAGCACCAAAATGTCTCCATTGAAAACCATATACCGGGCCCAAATCACCTTCACGTCTATCAGTTAAACCTAGTGAATCTAAATATTCTCTAGAGCCATTACCTTCCCATATTTTAACACCTTGATCAGATAGAACTTTACCATCCGTACAGCCCTTGATGAACCATAATAATTCTAAAATGATACCTTTTGTAAAGACTTTTTTAGTGGTTAATAAAGGAAAGGTTTCATCTTTTAAGTTGAATCTTAATTGCGGTGGTGCAAAGATACTTAAAGTACCTGTACCAGTTCTATCTGGCCTAAACTCACCTTCATCGATAATTCTTTGACATAAATCTAAATATTGGTTTTCTTCTGAATTAGCCATTGTTATAACGTTGTAGTGGTAGTAAAAATGTCACCTTTGCTATCAGCTTAAAATTTTTAATTATTAAAGTAAATGAACCTTTAAAATATGCGTTCTAGTATAATGATTTTTATATATTTATGCAAGGTTACCAAAATTATTAATCAGGTAGAGTAATATGAATTGAATGTAATGCTATTATTATTATTTCACTAACTCGCTAAATTTATTTTGGCGTCTCAATTCTTATTTTTATTTTCATAAACATTACGCGTCAATTTTTCAGCAGCAGTTAAAATAATGGAAATTATTCATCTGTATATAAATAAATGCAACGCTTGAAATGGTGAACGATAAATGTGTCACTTTGATGTTCTATTGTGACGAGTACGATGGCCATGCGTATAATGCAATGGCTATAAAGAACTATCGACCTCTATGGAAGTATTATTATAATCATTTGAAGGTAGATTAAGTTCTGTTGTTAAAAGTTTAGTACTATTCAACTAAACTTTTGAATTCATCATGTATTTTATAACCTAACAGAATCATATATATTTTTCCAACCAAATTTAATTGAAACCAAGTGCTTTTAAACAATATTTAGTTATCAGATCATATAAGTACATCACTTAAAACTACGCCTTTTTGGAGAAATGACCAATAATTTACATATGTTCAAAAGTACAAAGTAAGTTACCCTGCCTTTGAAATTATTTTATAAGGACTGATTTAATATTTAAAATGAGACAATACTAAATCATATCTTAACGAACTATTATAAGATGCAGAGATGGTCTAATACAACTGGTAATCATTTGTATTAAATAACTTAACTGGCAATTGATTAATATCGGAAGTAATCAGATATTATTGTAATAATTGTTTAATTACAAAACTTGCTATTTTGCGATATCTAGAATAATTGAAGTACAGTGTAGTGCGGTAAACAACTTAGAATTCTAATTGAACTTCAAAACAAATATGTCCAATATTACAAGTGTTTTTTATCAGTATGTAGATATTATTAAAGAGAGTGATGATGGAAAACTCATTATCAAAAAAGCACTTGAAGAAGAAAAGGAAAAGAAAAAATTAGATACCAATCATTTTAAACATTTAAATGACACTTTTATAGCTGAATGTTCTGATCTAATGAAATATTTAAGAGAATTAAAAGATGTATTAACCACTGTTGGTCCTGAATATAATAAAGATACTGGTATGTCTGAAGTTGATAAAGATGATTTTGACACCGAATTTAGATTACAATTACAACAATATGTTTCAAAATTTAAACATTTACAAAAATATGAAAATGATAGAGAAAAATTAATCGAAACACAAATAATATCTAATAAAAATTCATTTTTAAATTTTTTGAATGGTACAAACCCTGAATTTATAGAATTGCATTATAAGTCAATAAATGAATTCAGACAAGGTGTACTACAATATTTATCAATTTGGTTAAATAAAATATCAAATCAATTTACAAATTTACAACGAGAGAGAATTGCATCTCAAAAGAAATTTGAAGCTTTAAATTTAAATGTCGATTTTGATTTTGATGATTCAACAGCGAATGATTTAAACTCACCAGTATCCCTATCAGTTTCGCAAAGTCAACCACAAGAAAGTATTCAGGATGAAATAAAACACTATAATGACGCTATGTCAAAGTTAACACAAGAACAAATTCAATTATTGGAAACAGAACATGAAGAATTATTAAATTTAAAAAATAGTCAATTAAAAAAAGTTGAAAATATTAATAAGACAATAATGGAAATTGTAGGTTTACAAAATGAACTAGCTTCACATTTGAGTGTTCAGTCTCAAAACATTAATACTATGATGGATAACCAAGATGATATTGAAGTAAATATTAAACAAGGTAATAAACAATTGACAAAAGCTCAACGAAAAGCAGGAAGAACCGCGAAATTAACAACATACAGTGCTATTTTTATCGGTATATTGATTCTATTATTAGATTATATAGGATAGCTTAATTACAATAAATAGATTTATAAATATAAAAAATAACGTCTTTAAGTTGCTTTAGGCATAATAATACCTGCTGCAATCGTTCTACCGTCTTTTCTTAAAATAATTCTACCTAAATGCTTATTATCTTCATATGATAATAATGGAATCCACCTCTTTTTCTCAGTTAAAACAATTTCTGTAATCGCTCCTTGGTTAGAACCTAGATGTCTTACTTTCTTTTTCAAAATTTTCTTAGGATCTTTCTTATCGACACTAGAAATTAGTTTAGCAATTCTTGCAGGCTGCTCACAAACACCTCTAAACATCATGAAAGATGTTCCCGGCAAGATAGGTCTATCTAACTTAAATGTCAACATGTTAATATTAAAATCTTGAGTTGGCGGTATATCATAATCTATTGATGCACATAAATCACCAGGTTGAATATCCTCAACAAATGCATTACGAATTCTTAATGAAACGAAATCATTTTTAAAAGCTATTTTTAGCGGAGTCTGTTTATCACTAGTGAATATCTTATCAACAATGACACTTTGCTCGGATGGATAAATGGTAATGGTTTCACCGGGCTCAATCTTACCATCTTCAACTCTACCAGTGATTACTGCTACTTCATTCTTATTAGATTCATTTACTTCAAGAGTAGAGAATAAGAATGGTTTTGCAGAAATTTCATTATTTGAAACACTACACACCATTTCACTTGCTGCATCTAAATGACCAATCAAAGTCGGACCAGAATACCAATTTTGCGATGAAGGATATGCTATTTTATGAACACCTTCACCAGTTAGACCACTCAATGGCACCCAGTCAATATTTTCATCTTTAAAACCGATATCTTCAAAAAAAACCTTAAGTTCACTTTTAATTTGATTAAATCTAGTTTCTGCCCAGTCAACACAATCTAATTTGTTCATTGCTACAATCAAGTGTTTAACACCAAGACTTTTTGCTAATAAACTATGTTCTTTTGTTTGACCATCTAAGTTAAAACCAGATTCAAAAGCATCTATTCCACAGTCAATAGTAATGATTGCTACGTCAGCTTGGGAAATACCAGCAATTGCACTAGGAACAAAATCCCGGTGACCTGGTGCATCAACAATTGTGAATCTGGATTTTTCGGTTTCAAAGTCACTTGTACATATGGAAACAGTCACACCTCTTTCTCTTTCTTCATTAGTTTGATCCATGACCCAGGCTAAATGAAAAGAACCTTTACCAATTCTTTCACTTTCTCTCTTTAATTTTCTTATTAAATTGGAATCAACAGCACCTATGTCATACAATAATCTACCCATTAAAGTTGATTTGCCTGCATCAACATGTCCTAAAACAACAAATGTACAATGTGGCTTACTGTCATTTATATATTTTTCAACGTCAATTGGGTTTTTAGGTTTGGTTGCCACACTAGCCTTTTTATATACTTTAGTTTCTAATTTTTCTGTTTTGGAACTAAATTCTTCTAAATCCTCATCTTCAAGAGTATTATCAGACTTTTTATCTTCTGCTATATTCAATTTAGAAACATTCTTTTGAACTTCATTGAATGCATTCTTTTGAGCTGTTAATATAATATCGTCAGGACTTGGTTTATTGAAATTTTCTACCACATTTTGTTTAACTGTATATACGTTATTTTTGTTAGTATTCAATCGTTTGTTTGGGAAAAAAGTTTCATATATATGTAAATTCGATCTTTTGTGTTTATTATAAATTAAATCATTTACCTTTTGATTTGATTCACCAATAATAAAGTCGGAAATGGACGATATATTGAGAGAATTATTTATTATTGGTGCGCTTTTATATTTATTATTAAAATTCTCAATAAATTCCCATATATTCTTAGACTGTTCATATTTTGAGATTATTCCATCATTTTCTTTATTCATTCCATTTTTCTCCTCAGTATTATTTATGTTTAATTTAATGTGATTTTTTTTATTTACAGAATTTGAAATAGTGTTTGTCGTCTTCTTCTTTTTCAATGCTAACAACTTTTCAGCTAATGATCCAGTTGATATGTTTTTTTTATTTTCGTTATCAATTTTCTCTTTATTCAAAGAAACATTCCTTATAATATTTTTACTATTAGATATACTGTCATTACTTGCTGTGAAACTAGAGTTCTGTGAACTATTATTATTTTGACTTTTTAGCAATGCTAATTTTTCAGCTAATGTAAGAGTCGTACCTTTTTGTTTAAGATTAGAATTGCTGCTATCATTTATATTTTGATCTTTTTTACTTTTCAACTTATCCAGTAGAGTCATTGACTTTGAGTTATTGTCTTCTGATATTATGGAAACATCAACATTTTTATTCAATTTTGCCTTATGTTTTGCCAACGAAGCTAAACTTGAAAATTGTCTTAGATTGTCATCTTAAAATACGAATCATATTACAATTTTGTATTAAAAATCTCTAATGAAGATCTTAAATATTGCAACATTAAAAAAGGATTGTTAATAAAAAGGAATTTTATAAGGAAATAGAAAATATTATACCCTTAAATTAATCTATTAGATCATATTTTATTTTATAGAAACTGATTTTCTCCAACATCTTCACATTAATTATTTTGCCAATCAATACCAATGTTTTTAGAATAAACAAAATTTAAATTAAAAAAAATCAAATCATGCAACTTGATAACAGTTACTTACCATTTTCATCATTGAGCCATTGGTAATCATTAAAAAATATAATAAACATAATTCGAATCCCATACATTTAACATAGAAAGAATAAAAATATAATGCTCTTTTGAAGAATGAGAAACATCACATCCTAAAAAAGTTTAATATTTGTAATAAAATTAATAATAATAATAAATTTAACAATAATAATACATACCATTTGTAGCTTTCTTTTTTTTAAAATCTTTTTTCAATAATGATAAAGCTTCTTCAGTATTAAATTCACAATCGAACAGAGCTAATTTTAAATCAAAATTAGTCCATCCAATAAAATCATTCATTTCATTTTTTACCAAAGGAAGTAAATCATTCATCAAATCGTATTCATCGTCATTTAAATAGTCATCAAGATCTTGCTCATCATGAAATTCTGGTATCTCATTTTCATAATCAATTTGATCATCATCACTATAAGCAGGCATCCTTTCTGTAATGAAATCTGTCACCTTATTTTTAGTTGCTAACAACTAGTAAATACCACCAAAATAAAAATATAACTAACTGAAAAAGCTAATATTTTTATGTCTTAATATTCATATAGATACTTTAATAATAAAAGCAGAAAAAGTGAAGAAATAATAATTATGATAATTACCATTACCTAAATTCATATTTCAAAATTTCCATTTTTTGAAAGTTCAATTTTTTGAAAAATTCCCTGTTGTTGACGAGTTGAGATGAGATGAGATGAACTTTGCAGATGAAATGACATATTTATGCTTGCCACCCAAAATACACATACCTATATAGATTGTAAATACATACAATAATTAACTTTTGAATACTCTACTTCGAATATCATATCTATCATTTGAAACTAAATATTATTAAAAATCTCCATTAACTTTACAGGAATACCCATATAAGTCACGAATAATATATCTACATATATATTTTTTATCTTTATTTTTTGATATGAATGTCAATGTGATTGATCGTTATTCAAATGGTAAATTATGGGTATTTAATAGTTGCGAATTGTATAATGTCCTACCTTCATCGTCCATGAGGACAAGCAAACTGCATATCGTTGATAAAGTACGATTATTCCATGGCAAATTACATTTGCAAGAATTATTTGAAGCATCAAACGAAAACATGGACATGACTCATAAATTTATATTAAAATTTATTTGGGAAAATGGTGATCATGATAATTGCTTTTGTAAAACCGATATCATAGCTGATTATTCATCAATGCTCAATAACATTTTTGAAAATAAGAAAGAAAAAAATTATCAAATTAAAATGATTTGTAATCAAAATATTAAAGTATTATTAGAACTTAAATTTACTGAATATTTAGAATTTAGGAAATTTAAGGATGTGCTTTTCAGGATAAATGAAGAATTTGAAATTCTATCAGAAGTAGATTGGTGATATCTACTAAATTAAGTTCATGAAAGTTATACATGGTAATTTTTTTAAGGTCTGCATTCCTAACAAATTTCAAACAAGCTAAATATAATATAATAGTAATAATATTCAATTTCCTCATATCATTTCACATGCATACTTATTTATATATAATATTGAAATTGAAATATAATCTTTATAATATTAATATAATAATTTAAACATTAGGTAATTTATTTACAAGTACTTTTGACAGTGAAATTATTACACATAAAAATTATTAAGCCATCAAACTTTCTAAAATATGTACAGATAAGGAATGCTTAGTGTCAAAGATATTCTAACTTTGTTATATTTTCATTTTCATTTATATTTTCATGAATTTTATCTAAATTTTTATTTTATATTGAATTCAACCTCTATACCACTGTTCTCTTCTTTTTTTCTTATCTTCTCTGGCAACAACCTTCTTTGGATGCCATTTAGATTTAATAATATCCAAACGTGAATTCATTTCTGCGACCCTGGCCTTTGGAGAAGATGAAACAATAGAAATAAATAAAGGAGAAACATCAAACTTTGCGGCTAATACTTTTCTTGTATACTTTTCAGGATCTTTATTTCTCAATTCTATTATTTCTTGAATTTGTTCAGGTTTTAAATGATATTTTTTACCATTTGGATTGACTGAGCTTTTACTAACTAAAATTTTAGGAGCATCTTCAATATTATCGACAGTCAATGGATCCCTAGCATTTAATTGTTTAATCATATCAGTTCTTGGATCATCTTTAGCTAAAAATAAAGAAGGATATGTTTCAATATTAATTGAGCCTGTTGGGGAAGATTGAGAATTATTATAGTACATACCAGATTCAACTTTAGCTCTTAGATAACCTTTATAATTTGAAGCAGACGATGTAGGGTTATAAATGGTCGGACTACCTTTTAAAGTTGGAATTTCTCCATTTTCTGTTAAAAATTTATTAGATTTATCAATAAATTTAGATAAATTCTTTAGTTGTTTTGTGTTACTACTAAATTTTCTTGTAAAGTGTTGCATCTTTTATTTTATGGTATTTATATGTCTGTAATTGAATTTACAACCTCTCCTATGACTCTTTTAGAAATGATATAAACAAACAATTTTGAAATAGAAGTAGTAACTGAATTAGAAAAATAAGGTGTATACAATTTTTTTCGAATATATCAAAGTAACTAAAAACAAATTTCGATTAAACATTTAAATTAATTTACTTGATGTTATTATGTAGTTCCCAGATTTTTAAAAGTTTCAATTTGAGGGCCTGCAATTTTCACCGAATTTTATGAAAATAGAAGGTCATAAAAAACGAAGCATAAAGTTTCTGTAATATTTATATTTCTAATATATCCAAAACCATCATTTAATATATACTATGAATTATTATTTTTATTCAACAACGTCCGTTTATAAATCATACAATGATAGGTCAAAGTTATATATGGTAATTTAAATCAATAAGAATATCGACTGAACTATTAATAATGAATAATGTCTGAAGCAAATTCAGGTACTATCGATGACTTGGTAAAATCGATTCAAAAAAAGACAACAGTAAA
This sequence comes from Tetrapisispora pingtungensis (nom. inval.), assembly GCA_030573885.1. Taxonomy (NCBI): domain Eukaryota; kingdom Fungi; phylum Ascomycota; class Saccharomycetes; order Saccharomycetales; family Saccharomycetaceae; genus Tetrapisispora; species Tetrapisispora pingtungensis (nom. inval.). The sequence goes on from JAJMDY010000051.1 coordinate 68,141, forward strand.
TGTCACAATCAATTTTGTTAATATTTTAAAAAAACTAGCAATTAAAAATAAAAATAATTTAAATAAATTTATTTTAGGTTGTAATGTACTGGGTAAATTTAAGGATGAAACAACTTTTTTGAAATCTTTACATGATATTTTTTTAAAGCTTCCTGATAATAACGTCAACGATACTGATATCCATATCAGTACTGGTGCAAATATTAGCAACAAATTAATTTCTTCATATGATTCAGACTCAGACTCAGACTCAGGTCTATCAGAATCCGACCTATCAGACTCGAACTCAGAACCAAAATTAAATAATTATTCAAAAAATGAAAACAATTATCAACTAGACACTGTCAATGATTCCGAAAAAGATTCGGTCAATTATTTTACAAAACCATTGCCAGATAGATTATCCACTGTACTAAAAAAAACTATTTATTCTAGCGAAGATGAAGATCAGGAAAACAATGATGATTTGAGTTACACACGACCCAAATTGAATGATATAGCAGATACAAAAAAAACAATTAAATTCAAGAAGATAGAGAAGGAAAAGGCAAAGCAGCTTAACGAATTTGCACAGTCAATTAAAAGTAGCCAATCTTACGAAAAACCAGTCGAGAAAAAAACTATAAATCTTCAAAAAAAGGTTGAAATTCCAAAAACTGAAACATTTGTTTCATCTCAAAATGTTCTGCAAGATACTGATGACAATCAATATTTGATAACTATAAAAAATGACTTGAAAAATTTAGATACTGGTATAGAAAATGACAGGGAGTGGTATAATCACGACGATGATTATGGAAATGAAGTGATAGATGATGATAAAGAAGATTTGAGCATATTTCGAGAATACAGTAGGAATTCAAAAAAATTCATATACAAACACAATGATAATGATTTAAATTCCGAAATTCAACTATATCCTTTGAATTTAGAAAAAAGAAAAGAACTGTTGCCTTTTTTTATTAAAAAATATGAGGAGTTATCACCTACTACTCATTTAAAAAATCATACACTGGTTTTAGATAATGATTCAAACAACTTAATAAACCCATTTAAAAACCCTGAAAGTGAATTTTCAGTCAATGCAAAAAAAGGTAGCTTTTCTGTAGCTAAAAAGAGACAATTAGAAAATGAAATGAAGAAAAATAAACAAACAGCTGAAGTTGTAGGAACTTCTTTTGGTGAGGTAATTGGCATCAAAGATAAAAATGTTGAAGATGATTACAGTGATAGTTTATCAAAAAATAATGAAGAATCTGAAAAAAAACATGAAAAAGAGTCAGTTGAAGATATTAATAAGACTCGAAAATCACTACCAGTTTATAAAGCTAGGTCAGATTTTTTGAATTTAATAAGAGAAAATCAAGTTGTAATAGTAATTGGTGAAACTGGGTCCGGTAAGACAACTCAATTGGCTCAATATTTATTTGAAGATGGGTATTGTTCTGATGATAAACTTGTTGGTTGTACACAACCAAGAAGAGTCGCTGCAATGTCTGTAGCTCAAAGAGTAGCTGTTGAGATGGGCGTTAAGTTGGGTGAAGAAGTAGGTTACTCAATAAGATTTGAGGACAAAACTTCGTCAAATACCAAAGTTAAATTTTTGACAGACGGTATTTTGCTTAGAGAATTTTTGATGGACAATAATTTAGATAGATATAATGCTATAATTATTGATGAAGCTCATGAACGTTCTCTAAATACAGATATAATTATGGGATTATTTAAAAAAATTCTTTTAAAGAGAAGAGATTTAAAGTTAATAGTTACGTCAGCTACCCTTAATGCTACAAAGTTTTCTAACTTCTTTTCAGGAGCTCCTCGATTTATTATACCAGGAAGAACGTTCCCAGTAGAAATAATCCATTCAAAACATTCTGTTTCAGACTATGTACAAGCTGCTGTACAACAGGCAGTTAAAATACATGTTTCAACGAGTATTGAGAGTGGAGATATTTTAATATTCATGACAGGCCAAGAGGATATAGAGTCGACTTCATATTTTATTAAGGAAAAAATAAAGGAAGTTTATGCCAAAAAGTATATAGGTCAAGATATTGAACAATTTAACGATCTAGAAATACTTCCTATATATTCCGCACTTCCAGCTGACATACAAAGTAAAATCTTCAGAAATTTATACGGGAAGAAGAGGAAGATTGTTATTGCCACAAACATTGCTGAAACTTCTTTGACAATTGATGGTATCAGATATGTTATCGACTGTGGATATTCAAAACTGAAAGTTTTCAATCCTAAGTTTGGCCTAGATAGTTTATTACTTGCTCCTATAGCTGTCTCTAATGCGAACCAACGTTCTGGTAGAGCAGGTCGTACTCAGCCAGGTATTGCATATAGGTTATACACAGAGAGATCAGAACATGAAGATATGTATTTACAACCCATCCCTGAAATTCAAAGGACAAATTTATCAAATACAATATTAATGTTGAAATCTGCTAATATTAATGATATATTTAATTTTTCGTTCATTGATAAGCCTCCTCTTCAGACTCTTCTATCATCCTTATATGAACTGTGGTTTGTTGGAGCATTGGATAATTTTGGTAATATTACATCTTTAGGAAGTGCAATGGCTAAATTCCCAATTTTGCCATCGCTATCAAAAATTTTGTTAACTTCCATAAAATATGGGTGTTCAGAAGAGGTATTAACCATTGTTTCTCTTCTTTCCGTTCCTCAATTATTTCAAAGGCCCAAAGAACAGCAGGAAGAATCTGATAGAATCAGAACGAGATTTTTTGTAGCTGAATCTGATCATTTGACATTATTGAATGTATTTTCTCAATGGAAGAATAATAAATTTTCACTTGTCTGGTGTAAAAAAAATTTTATAAACTATAGATCACTGGTAAGATCGTTAGATATCAGAAGCCAATTGGTTCAAGTAATGAAGAAGAATAATTTTAGAATAAGATCAGCAGGAAAAGATTGGGATGTTATCCGAAAATGTATTTGTGCAGGCTATACACACCAATCTGCAAAATTATCAGGATTAGGTAAATATGTACATTTGAAAACAGGTATTGACTTATTATTGCACCCAACTAGTTCATTGTTTGGTATGGCATACTTACCTCCATATGTAGTTTACCATGAATTGTTAGTTACTTCTAATGAATATATTTGTTGTGTAACAGCTGTGGACCCTTTCTGGTTGATGGAATATGGCTTAGTTTTGTATGACATCCGAAGAGTCAATGAAGAGAAACATAGTAACACTGGCTTTTTAAATAATTCTTATGGAATAGAAAATGATAAAAAATCAGATTCACTTGATTTGAAGATTGAAGAAATCAAGAGCATGCAAATTGAGTATTTTCTGAATATAAAAAAAGATTTCAAAATTAGTGATGAAAAAGAAAAGGAAGTTAAGAATTCCAGAAAGCTAGAATCAACTTCACAAAATGTAAGTATTGGATTCAAAAGAAGAAGACCTCTTTAGGAACAGGTAAAAAATCATGCACTTTTAAATAATTTTTTATAATCTCTTAATTGTAACAATAACAATTATCAATAAAGATAATTTGCATAATATTTAGATTAATAAATGAAATTCTAATCTAATAAATTAATAATTTTTTATATTATTTATTACATATACTTGTATATTTACAGCGTATCAAAACACACCATCATTTATAAATGATACATTAGATGGGTTTCTAAGAAGAGAATTATTAAAATTCTGATAAAAGCCACTAGCGTTTGAACATTCAGAATTTTCATAAATATTTCTAGCCTTTGGTAGCCAATTTCTCATATTTTCTATTCTTTTTTCACTAGCAGGATGAGTTGATAAAAATTCCATTATACCATTTGAAGTCATTTTATTTTGTTTCTCAAAATCAGAGAATCTTGCCCATAATTTTACAGCTTCTTCAGGATTAAAACATGCTCTAGACATTAGCATTAACCCAATATAATCAGCTTCTGTTTCCATATGTCTTGATGCCGGCATTCTTAATAAGCCATCTAGTAATAAATCATTCACAGAATTCGTACCAGTTATTGAATACATAATTAAACCGATAATAGAATAAACTGGTGCTTTGGACAAGTTTTCAGATGTATGTCTCGCTAACTGATGCGCAAATTCATGTGATAGTACAGTTGCCAAACCGTCATCGTTTTTACAAATGGGTAAAATAGATGTGAAAACGAATACTTTACCACCTGGTAAAACAAATGCATTCGGTGGCGCATTTGGTGCATCGATTATATGAACCTCCCATTTAACATTATTTATTTTTGTGTTGTCAACTTCTGAATCTTTAATGGCTGCATCTAAAATTTTATTAAATATATTTTCCACTTTTCTTGTAAGCTTATTACTCGGAGGCAAAATATATGGCTGATATTGATTAATTATTGAATTGTATGAGTATTTTCCTATTTTTAACTCTAGCCATTCTGGTATCCAAATAAATTGTTTACGTCCACTAATTGGCGCTTCTTTCAAATTCGTTACATAGATCAGTGAACATCCAGCCAAACCATAATAGATATATTTTCTTTTATTTTTATCTTGAATTATATTAGTTAATGTCAAACCCCTCTCAGCATTGTTATCAAAACGTTCATACCTAGAGTATCCACTATAACCTCTAAAATTATTATTTAATGATAAATTTAAAATATTAGTATTTTTATTAATAAACTTTGGTTTTAGACCTTTAATTAGAGGTTCAAACCCTGGGGTTTTATTTCTGATTATTCTGCTCAACATAGTAATTTCAAGTATAAACCTAAAATGATTTGATGTACTCTGACCGAAAACCTCAAGTTGAAAACAAAAATTATAAATAAACTGATAATATAAAAATATTATATATACTAAATGTAAATATTACACATATGTTAGCTAATTATTTAAACACTTTTTAATATTATAAAATTGTACACCTTAAATCTAAAGTTCTCGATGACTTTGATTAGTTAATTTCGGATTCTCAAAATATTGAAATTTTGAAATTAATTCGATGAGTTTTAAAAAAGTTATCTGTTTAGTGATCTAAATCAATATATATCTATGTTTTTTGTTCAGGATACATTACATTAAAAAGAAGTAAAAGGATGAATAATCTTTAGATGAGAGTATCATAATTTATTTGAAGTCAAAAATTGCCATACAATAAATATAACGAGAATGGCAAATTCTGATTTTGGATCTGCTGCTTTCCTTAATAAGCAAATGAAGGCAAGAGGTTTACAAAAATTAAAATTCTATTGTCAGTTATGTAATAAACAATGTAGAGACAGTAATGGTTTTAAATCACATATAAAATCACCATCTCATTTGAAAAAAATATCTACTGTGACTAGCAATGATATTCAACAATTCACAAGAGCATTTGAAGAAAGTTTCTTAAAATTATTGAAAATTAGCCATGGTGAAAAGAAAATTAGTGCAAACAAATTTTATAATGAATTCATTCAAGATAAAGAACATATACACATGAATGCTACAAATTTTACGTCTTTGAATAAATTCGTACAGCATCTTAGTAAAACAGGGAAAATAAAGGTATATGGGTTAGATGAATTGATTAACAGCGAGGACAAAATTGATATGGGACAATTAATGATAAGCTATATTGATAATAGTTATGAAACATTATTAAGAAAAGAAAAATTGATTGAGATAGAAAATAGTAAAAAGTCAGAACAAAACGTTGCCCATCAAATGTTATTGAAACAAATTAATGAAGGTATTAAATATGAGAATGCTAAACAAGTTGATAAACATGAAACAAATACTCCAGATGCTGTACAAGATTCAAATACTATTACGCAGCTTGAACCAATATCTTTCAAAATTAAAACTAATAAAGTAACTAAAAATAATAATGTTAAGAAAGTAAAGAAAAATGTATTTGGCAAAAAATAATGGTAATTAAAACAAATAGATATTACAAGTGCTTTACTATTTTGATTGAAATTTGAGATATATATTTATAAATTCATTATATGTATATTTATGGACACCTATATGTCCTTTTAATAGTGAAGTCCATAAGATTGCGTTACTGACAAATTGTCATTCATGTTTAAAATTAAATTTCAAATGTAGGGTCAATAGAGACATGATTACCAGATTGACGTTGGTGCTGTAATTGACTGTATTTTTTTTGAGTTCTATAATAAACAATCCAAGCAGTTAAAGCTAATGCAATGAATGCTAATAGAATACTTGCTATATCTAATAGTTTTGTGCTAGCTGATTCAGCTTCACTAAAATTTTTAATTTTTGAACCAACAAACAAGTAAATTATTAACTTTGGAGTTGTAATAATATTGGCAATAGCAAAATTTTTAATAGATACACCGTAAACAGCCGCAACAGCACCGTTTGTTAAAGAATATGGGAACGGACATAATCTTAATAATGCCAAAATGAAATAACTATTATTTTCTTGTAATATTGATGCAAACGCTTCAAATCTACTATTCATATGAATTAATCTTTCTGCTCTATCTTTGAAAAACTTTTGAAAGACAGTAAATGATGTAACAGAACCTGTAACAACACCGGTGGCTAGAATTATCCAACCATGGAACGTTACACCATAGATGATACCTGTTACAGTTGATAATAGTGAAAAACCAATTAATGGTGGAAAGGAGACCAAAAATATCAATAAAATTAGAACAAAAGTTGTAGACCAACTTTCTTTTAAATCATTGGATGTATTTACTAGTTCAGTTAAAATCTTATCATGGAAAATAATCAATACTAAACTCAATAGACAAACAACCGATAATAAAATCACCAAAATGATTCTTTGAAATATTGGTAAAGCGTAGAAATGTCCTAATAATTGATTGAATAATTTTTTAATTTGATAAATAATACGATCTCTTGGTGTCAAATTATACATATCTAAAAAATCATCATCGAATCCATCATTTGTTACATCCATTTCATTATCTAAATCCCTAAAATAATCATCAAATTCGTCTGCATTTTCAGTAGATCTATTTCGATTTTGATTTTGATTACTATTATTATTATTATTAGACATCCTTTATATAATTAGTTGACTCAGCTTAATAATTTATCACTGATTCTTTTTTAATTTAAACTTTTTCCTACTTATTTTCTGAAGGAAACAATACTATTAACTAAATTTTTTTAATGATGACTTATTATTCTATTGTTTCTAACTAATATATCAACATTCAATTATATATATATGAAACATATTCTACGTTAATAAGAACATTAACTTAATCTTTAATAAATTATACATCTTATCAATTTTCTCTATTTCTTAATTTCTTAATTTTAATTTCCTAAAATTCGGAATTTTTAAAATTTAATGAGAAGGGGGATCTGTTAAATAAAATAACATAAAAAAGAGACAGCAAAAGGCTCAAGTTGGTTGAAGTTATTCTGAGATAGTACTTTAAAAATATGATATTGAACTAATAATAAATAAGAGTATAAAATTGGATAACAATTATCATTCAATATCTAAAAAAATAGCATTTGATCATAGATGATTATACAGTTAAATAGAAATATAAAATAATAATCCATTATCAATTGCTCAATTTTCCTGAGAAATAAAATTACTCATATTGAACATTAATATATTCCATAATAACATAGCATAAAACAAAAGTAAATTTTTTTTATTGGAAAATAGTTGTTGCATTATAAAAGTTTAAAATACAGATATAATTGAATGAAAAATGACCAACAATGAGTACACTAGTAGGCATCACAGATCCTCGTTTTCCTCAAACAGAACCTCGTCAACCTCCACGACATTAACATCTGCATTGGTATTAGATCAAAATCAAATAGAAATTTTTGATGGTGCTACTTCAGAAACTGTCCCAAGTTCAATGCTATCCTTTCACCATCCTCATTCGTTTCAATCAAATATAAATTTCGGTCCATTTAATCAACAAAATTCGAATACACCTATTGAGGAAAGAGGTAGAAGGAGTACTGAATCTGATCATTTAGTTAGTTTACTTGATAATGAAAATGGTATTAACACCGAGTCAGATAGAGGATCAAAATATTTTTATTCAAGAAGTCCATCAAGAACCAGAGAAGGTAGTTCTAATTTCAAGTTTTTTTCTCAAGAACAAGTTGGAAATGCTGGTGGATCTTCAACGCTGGAAAATTTAAATTATGATATGGATTGGGATATAATTCCTGTTTATGAACAAAATATTATGAAAAAATCAAGATTGACTTCAAGAAGATCATCAATGCATGGTAGTCGTATGCATTCTAGAAATAATTCTGTAATATCTGACACAAGTGGGATGAATTTACAAAGTAATTATGGATCATTTATTGATAGTAAATTCAGTAAGAAGAATTTAAATAAAAATATTGAAGATAAAAAAAAGGGAGATGATAGTCAACACAACATTAACGGCCATTCTGAAAGCAATATCGTTAATTTAAATGGTCTTGATCATTTGAAAAACAGCTCTCATGTCCCTAAAGTATATCAATCATACACTAATTCATCATCGGAAACATCTAAGTATACTATGAGAGATAGAATCCCGTATGAGTTACAGAGTGGTTCTGAAGAAGGATTAGATGTACACTCATCAAATAACTCAATTGGTGCTCCTTCTCACACATCTTTATTAAGTGACTATGATTTCGATGATACAAACATTTTAGAAGAAAATGGCTATTCTGAATACCAAAACAAAAAACAAAACCAACAGCATGCTGAATACTTACAGCCACAATACCATGAAAAGTTTTATTCTGATTACCCATCGAAAGCTAAATTCCAGAGTTTTTATATCGCCGAAGAAGATTTAGTTATTGGAATTGCAGGATATAAGACTTCAAAATTATTTTATTGGTTATATATTATTTTAGGTATTGTAACGTTTGGCATGTTGTACTTAGTATTTAAATGGATTCCCAGGTATAAAGTTAAAGTTTATGGTATTCCTACCCCCCTTGCAAAAGCGGAATGGGTAGTAATTGAAAGTGAATTAGGCGATTTTTCAATAATAGAAATACAACGTAAATGGTATAACAGACTACTAACCACTGTTCTACCTGTTTCCAGAGATATATATATGAACGCTAACGATGAATTTAATGAAAATTTTGATTTTTATCATGCTTGTCAAGACAATCCAAATATTCCTATTCTGATCACTTTTAAATACAGGTATATTTCTTTCATATATTCACCTATCCATGACATTTTCAAAACAAATAATAACTGGACCGATCCAAAATGGTTAGAGCTAGATTACATCAAAAAGGGGTTATCAAACGCAACTCAAGAAGATAGGCTAATCGTTTTCGGAAAGAATCAAATTAATTTATTAATGAAAAGCACCGCCCAGATATTATTTGACGAAACATTGCATCCATTTTATGTATTTCAAATCTTTTCAATTATACTTTGGTCAATTGACGAATATTATTATTATGCTTTCTGTATCTTTCTAATTTCATTGCTTTCAATTGGCGATAGTTTAATGGAAACAAAAAGGACTGCTAAGAGATTGGCAGAGTTATCTGCCTTTAATTGTGACGTTCGTGTTCTTAGAGGTGAATTTTGGACAAACATCAAATCATCAGAACTTGTTCCAGGCGATATATTCGAAATATCCGACCCTTCATTAGCATTATGTCCTTGCGATGCCATATTGCTAAGTGGTAATTGTATCATCAACGAATCAATGCTTACAGGAGAATCGGTACCCGTCTCAAAAACTCCTGCAACTGAGGAAACTATGTTAAATCTTTTAAATGATATGAATTCTTCTCAAATAAGCTCTTTGGTCTCAAAATCATTTCTATTTAACGGTACTAAGATTATCAGAGCTAAAGTAACTCCTGGCGAAAATGCAGCTCTGGCAATGGTTGTTCGTACTGGATTCTCAACGGTAAAAGGCTCTTTAGTTCGTTCAATGGTTTTCCCTAAACCAATTGGATTTAAATTTTACAGTGATTCTTTCAAATATATTGGTTTTATGGCCATTATTGCTTTATTTGGCTTTTCAATTAGTTGTATTCAATTCGTTAGAATTCATCTAGATAAAAAAATAATGATATTAAGAGCTTTAGATATTATAACTATTGTAATCCCACCGGCATTGCCTGCCACTTTAACAATTGGTATAAGTTTTGCATTGAGTCGATTTAAAAAGAAGCATATTTATTGTATCTCACCAACCAGAGTCAATGTAGCAGGAAAAATTGATGTAATGTGCTTTGATAAAACAGGAACATTGACAGAAGATGAATTGGATGTTTTAGGGGTTCATATTTCTTTACCTTCTGAAAATGGAAATAAGCTTGCGCCTCTAATTAAAAATGGTTACGATATTTTATCTAAATTTTCATTAAAAGATTGCTATTCTCCATCAGATATTAGAAATCGTAATTTTCTAATTTCTCTATTAACATGTCATTCCTTAAGACACGTTGATGGTGAGTTAATCGGAGATCCTTTAGATTATAAAATGTTTAAATTTACAAATTGGTTGTTTGAAGAGGATTTTAAGAACGAAACTTTTCATTCAACATATGAGGAGAGACATGAGGGAGAACTTTTTCCTGAAAATACTGGCATAATACCTGCTGTAGTATACCCAAATAAGAATGATAAACAAAATAAATTTATTGACAATGACCCTAATAATTTTATTGGAATTATTAGAAGTTTTGAATTTATTCCAAAACTACGTCGTATGAGTGTAATTATAAAACCAAGTAATGAAAATATTTATTGGTCGTTTACTAAAGGTGCTCCCGAGGTCATATTAGAACTATGTAATAGAAATACAATTCCTGGTAACTTTGAAGATATTCTTCACAATTATACACACAACGGTTTTAGGGTTATAGCATGCGCTGGTAAGATGTTACCCAAGAGAACATGGTTATACTCTCAACGTGTTACACGAGAAGAATCAGAATCCAATTTAGAATTTCTAGGTTTTGTAGTTTTTGAAAATAAGTTGAAGGAAGTTTCTAAACCTACTTTAGCGACACTAAATGAAGCAGATATTAGAACAATAATGTGTACTGGTGATAATATATTAACTGCCATATGTATAGGCAAAGAGTCCGGTTTAATTAATACTTCAAGATTGTATGTACCATCTTTATCTGAGATTAATGATTCAGGTGATGGTGAGAGAAATCAAGTAATTTTATGGAATGAAATAAATAATCCAGAATTGGAGTTAAATCATCTGAGCTTAAAACCTACAGATGACTTTGAAGATTATTCACTGGGTGTATCAGGTGACTTTTTTAGACTAATATTCAGTAACGAGAGTAATAGTTTTAACTTAGATGAAAGCTATAGGAATGAAATTTTATTGAAAACTTCAGTTTATGCAAGAATGTCTCCTGATGAAAAACATGAGTTGATGGAGCAATTACAAAAATTAGACTACTGTGTGGGATTCTGTGGTGATGGTGCCAATGATTGTGGTGCTTTAAAAGCAGCAGATGTTGGTATATCTTTATCAGAAGCTGAAGCCTCAGTTGCTGCTCCTTTCACGTCACAAGTTTTCGATATAAGCTGTGTATTAGATATTATTAAGGAAGGTAGAGCTTCATTAGTGACATCATTTTCATGTTTCCAATATATGAGTTTATATTCCGCTATCCAATTTATCACCATTACAATTCTTTATAGCCAAGGTTCAAATTTGGGTGATTTTCAATTTTTATATATTGATTTATTATTAATCGTACCACTTGCTATATTTATGTCATGGTCAAAACCTTATGATAAGTTATGTAAGAAGAGACCATCTGCTAATCTAGTATCACCTAAAATTTTAGTTCCTTTAGTGATCAGTATTTTCATTTCATTAACATTTCAAGTAATCCCATGGCTGATAGTTAAACAAAAGATATGGTATATCAAACCTATAATTGGAGGTGACGATGTAGTTCAATCATCTGATAATACTGTATTATTTTTTGTTTCCAATTTCCAATATATTATTACCGCTATTATACTTTCAGTCGGTCCTCCATACCGTGAGCCATTATCTAAAAATATTGGGTTTATCTTAGATTCATCTATTTCAATATGGATCAGTATAGTTTTAATGTTTTTAAGTACCGATTCCTTTTTAGGCAATTTATTACAACTGACTGACATTTCTACACGTTTTAAATGTTTTATATTAGTCATTGTAATTTTAAATTACATTTCTCAATCATATTTACCAAACTGCACAAAACACATGTTCAAGAAGAAGAGAAGTAGCAAAAATTACAAAAATATATTGAGAAACCAACAGCATCAAGAAGTCTAAAACAGTTTACTTCATATATTTATATATATATATAATAACAATAATAAGATATTTTAATATAATATACGTTATAAGTATTTATTTCAAAGGTCATCATTTACTGTCACTTAAGAAAATTACAAATGACTGCAAAACACAAACACCCACACATAACCAAACAAATATTTATTTTGTAATAGAGAGACTGCATCTGTGCGCATTGCCCGTCTACTTCTGCAGAATTTTTATCCTAAAAATATTTAAATTTCTACAAAATTCAATGATGCGCCAGATAAGCGATTTTGTTCATTATCGAAATTAGTTAAAAAATTGCGAGGAAATGTACGCAGCAAAAACACCAAAAAGTTTAAACTTTGCAAAAAAAACAAAAAAATGGACGCAACTTTTTTTTCTGAAACTTTTCAGTTTTTTTTTCAAAATTTCAAATTTATCAATTTTTCAAAAATTGATGCAATGGAGAACATATACAATTAATGTAATTACAGTATTCAAAATATTGAATTATAGTGATTAATCCATAACAATTACAATGATTGTGATATGTATTTCCACTAATTCATGAATTGTTAAAGTATCATTTTGTTATTGTTTCTACTCTACAATGTCTGAAAAATTATTTTATTCTTGCAATTTACCATCTTTTCTGGTGATAACAATTTTGTTTCAAGCTTGAAAGTTATATACAATTTTTATAAAAAAAATTATATATTTGAATTATTATTTAAAAGCAATATATTAATCTAATTCTTGAAATTGTATTAACAAAAGAACCAGTCGAACACATTAAAGATCTACCAGTCAAAATGTTAATGCCAAAGGAAGACAGAGCTAAGATCCACAGATACTTGTTTCAAGGTATGTCAAAAATTACAGCTTATAATTAATATTATGAAAACATGTGTTTTATTTTAGGAAATGGGATGTGAAGATTTGAAGAGTACTGAAATGATATAATATATATGAAAATCCGTATGATGAACGCAAATAAATGCAAATTAGAAGGAGAAGTGGGATATAGAAATATGTTGATAATTAGAATGCAAATAGATATGAATTATAGTGGAATATTATTATAATTTTGTTTTTATCAAAAAGTAAGATACAAAGAATACCAGGAAATATTGTAAAAACCATCACATATTTCAAGTTAATTATTATTTAAATCATGATTGAATATGAACAGCCAACGTTTTGTTATCCATTGAAATATATGAATGTTTAGGTACATTTTCATCAGAATATTATATTAGTTTCAAACATTCTCTATATTAGCGTAAACCTCAACATTTTTTTATTGACATGGTAACTGTTAAACATTCATTAACCGACCCATTAAATATTATTTAAAAATTTTTATCCATCAAATGCATTTATCCATTTTCCAAGTACTATTTCCAATAAAATTTACAATATTTTAAATGTCATAATCAATATTTTACTAACAATTCATATATTATTATTTTTACTATTTTTCTATTTGTTTTATTAACAATACAAAAATTATTAATATAATGTCATCATTCTAAACAGAAGGTGTTGTTGTCGCCAAGAAGGACTTCAACCAAGCCAAACATGAAGAAATTGACACCAGAAACTTATACGTTATCAAGGCTTTACAATCCTTAACCTCCAAAGGTTACGTCAAGACTCAATTCTCATGGCAATACTACTACTACACCTTAACTGAAGCTGGTGTTGAATACTTGAGAGATTACTTACACTTACCAGAACACATTGTTCCAGGTACTTACATGCAAGACAGATCACAACCACAAAGACAACAAAGAAGATACTAAGCATATCGAAAAATTTAATTAGATTATTCTAATATAATTTTTTTCTATGTTTACACTTCTCATTAAACTTTTTGTCTTCGTATTTGAAGAAAATTAGGAAATCTGAGTATTCTTTTAATGACATTTTATTGTCATTTATATATTGTCTTTAAATTAATATATTAAATAAAAAAAACAAAACAACATTGTTGAAATAAAATAATTTTTTAAAAAAAACAAATCAATTCAACCTAATTAGTATGTAATTGATCTGAATATATGCCAGTATTCAATGTGTTTATTCATTAATTTAGATATTTAAATTTGGTCAATCCTGATATTACCATCATTATATTTAATTTTTGTCTAGCGGCACTTTGAATTTTCTGAAAATGAGAAGCTTATAGTATGAAATTAAAACTTTTGTAAAAATAGGGTTTATTAGTTGATATTTAAATGAGATTCATTTATTGTTTGCAAGGTTTCCTATTTCAATTACTTTTAATTTGGATAGTAGTGAATGATCTCAAGCATACCGAATTTTAATCTCATTATTGCATTATTAATTTTAAGCTATCAAATAACACATTATTAAATGTCGGTGGCTAGTTGGAAGCAATTTCAATTCTTTGAATCAATTCCTATTAGGGACCCGTCACTTGGCTCCGACTATTTATTATACTCTGATCCAACAATTAGTGCAAGTGCTTCAGTCGATTCAAATCGTATTGTTATAGCGGTAGAATCTAACATTGTAAAGGTTATAAATATTGAAGAAGCATCTCTAGAACATGAATTTAAAGCATTCGAGAAGGGCTATCAAATAACATATTTAAAAGTTATTAATAATCAATTTTTAGCTGCAGTTGGAGAAAATAGTAGAAAGCCAAGCTTAATTAAAATTTTTAAGTTAGATAACTTACCTAAAAATGAAAATCAATTTCACTCCTTAATTGAAGTTAAAAGTGGTGATAACACTTTCCCAATTTCTGGTTTGTCAATCTCAAATGACTTATTTTGTATTGTAGTTGGTTATATAAATGGTAAAGTGGTGCTCATAAGGGGTGATATCTCAAGAGACAGAGGCTCAAGACAAAGAATTATTTACGAAGATGCAAAAAAAGAACCGATTACAAATGTTTCATTAAATAATGATTCAAGCTTATGCTATATTACAACAACTTCAAAAATTATGATGTTTGAAACCACTGGAAGAAATGATGGTCAACCAACTATAACTTTAAACAATTCTATTGGAATAGATTTACATTGTGGATATTATAATATTTATTCGAATGAATTCATAGCATGTATGAAAGATAAAATTGAGTTTTACAAAAATTCTGGTGAAATATCTTCGGTTCTTTATACAAACATGAATATAAAAAGAATATTTCCACTTAATAAAAGATATCTGTTACTTTTTACAGAACCTGATCATTCAATTGATTTATCATTCAATATCGATAAAGAGGCAGTACCGACATCGTTGAGATTGCTTATCTTGGATTTAAATTATAAAATTATTGCATTCAATTACGTTGTCAAATCATCAGTTATGGATGTCTTTAAGTCGAAGGATTGTTTAGATTCCTATTTTTTAACAATTGACGGAATTTTAAATACAATAATTGAAAAATCATCTGACGAAATGTTAGAAATTCTACTTAAAAAAGAGATGTTTCCTTTTGCATTAAAATTAGCGAAGGATCACGAATTGCCAATTGAGAGAATAAGACTGATACACAAACTATATGGAGATCTTTTATATAGTAAAGGTAAATTGGGTGATGCTACGGAAGAATATATTAGTGCATATGATGTAGTTGAAACTAGTGAAATTATTGCAAAGTTAGGAATGTCAGACAATAATGAATCAAACAATTTAGTAAACCTTGTTGATTATTTATGGTCCCTTATTAAAAGCTCCAAAGCGACGGCGGACCATGTTACATTATTATTGGTATCATATATTAAACTAAAAGATAAAAGTAATTTTGATTTCTTTTTACAACATTTTACGAGATTAGGAAAATATAGTGAAAATTCTATAAAAGAAGACATAGATGATGAAACTTATTTTTATTCTGATTTTAAACTATTTGATTTACAATTGATAATTAATTTACTCGATGATTCAAATTTTGTAATAGAATCCTATAAATTTGCAAATAAATTTGCTAAGGATCCAGTGACAGTTATAGAAATACTTCTTGGGAAATTAGATAATGCAAGAGCAGCGATAGATTATATCGGAACTTTGGATATAGATGATGCATTAAGAGTTTTAGTTTTATATTCGAATACCTTACTAGAAAAACTTCCAAATGAAACAAATTCTCTATTGATTGATGTTTTTACTGGTAAATACCATCCCAACAAATCAAAAGAGACCAATATCGATACCTTACCGAAATTAAATCCCGAATCAACTAGGGCCAAAAAGGTTTTCTACAGTTATGCAGAATTTTTTGGTTATAATTCGCCAGAAGCTGCCATAAATATTGATGCAACATCAAATACTGTAAAAGCTACATATCATCCTCCAAAGCCTTCTATTATTTTTAATTCATTTATGTCAAGACCATTTGAATTTGTTGTCTTCTTAGAAGCTTGTCTAGATACATATCAAAAGTATGGAAGTTTAGACAATGAAAAGCAACAGTTATATATTACATTATATGATTTATATTTATCGTTATCCAAAAACGATGTAAGTGAGAGACAAGAACAATGGAAAGGAAAAGCAGCTAATATTTTAGACGAAAGTAACAAATTGGTCAAAGAAAGCGACTCAGCTCCATCCAAAAAAGGAAATGATGGTCCTTCCTCTGATAATATGTTAACTATGTTAATATCACATATGAACAATATTGATATTTATTCATCAAATAAACAAACTGAAACTACAGATACTTCATACCACTTAAACAAATTTCAATATCTAATTGATTCTGCTACACCTTCGGAAGTGTTAGATTATCTCGTTAAAAATGGAGATATAGAGCCAACTTTGTATACTATGGGTCTTAGATACTTTATAACTTCCCGTGATATTTTAAACGAAATAGGTGGCACTGATATTTTAAAAAATAAAATTTTGAATGTAATGGTAGAAAGAGAATATTTGACAGTTATGGAAATCATTCAAATTTTGGCAGTAAATGATGTTGCTGAATTTGGTTTAATTAAAAATATAATCATAGACTTCATAAAGGAAAGCGAAAAAGACATTGATAATAATCAAAAATTGATTAATTCGTATCAGACAGAATTACAAGAAAAGTCGGATACACTAAATAAATTGCTTGATCCAAACAATAATACTAAAATAAAAATAAAGAATGAAAAGTGCGAATTTTGTAAATCGAATTTAGAGGTTCCAATCATCTACTTCCAATGTGGTCACTCTTATCATGAAAGATGTTTGAATAAAGAGTTTGATAAAGAATCTGATAAGGAAAAATTTGTTTGTCCAAAATGTATTGATGGACAGGAAGCTACAAAATTATTGGCAGAAAAACAAAAAGAATCAAATCTCGAAAGAGAATTGATTGAGAAAGAGATAGAAAATGCCACAGCTAACAACGACTGTTTCAAAATAGTTACCGATTTTATCGGTAGAGGTGCTTTAAATGATTTTAACTATAGTATTTAAAATCTTTCTATAAAACTAATATATACATAATGGTATAAATTTGCAAAATTTAGACTAAATACGATAAGTTTATTGAAAATGACTGTCAAACTGAACAATTATTATTCTGCTCAAGATAAGATTTTTTATATTGTTAAGTGTATTTTATTACCGCTCGGCTTCGGAGAAACGAAACTGAAACACAACAGAAACGCGGCTAAAATGAGTATGTCACAAATTACTATAGACTAATGATTTTTATCTGTCAGATAGTTTTGAAATGATTGCTATATAAACAGCAAAATTAACCAATACACACCTTATGAATAATGCATCATATATTAGTACCTACTCACTTATCTTTAAAATATATTTCCTGACTTATTTTTATGTCAATTTTGATTCTAGAAGATATAGTTCAGATAAGAAATTACCATGATAAAGTCTTCTGCATATATTAACGACTTCCACCAGACAGGAACCGATTCTTTAACACCAATCAGAGATTACAAAAATGATTATTTCCATAAATATGACGATAAAATACCAATCAACAATAGATTTCCATTGAGGAACCATTCAACAATTAAAAGAGACCAAAATGGACTTTACGATAGAGCGTTGAAAAGACCAAAAGAATTAGATTTGATAGAAAATCAACCATTATTGAAGAAACAAAATTCACCATTTAGCACCAAAACTTTTAAAGAGAAATTATCTATCAATTCACCAGTGGTTCATAATTCTCCAGAATTGAAGAATTTGACGAGATTCATCTTTGAGATTAAAGAGTTATATACCTCTGAAGCTTTATATTTGTCTAATCTTAAGTTAATAACAAATGTATTCAGAAAAAAAATGAATGAAGAAAGACAATACAAAAACAAAATATTAGAAAGTAACTCATGTGATGAAATTTTACTATTCGGAAATATTGATACAATCGCATCAATATCTGAATTGTTTCTTCGTAACATCGAAGCCGTATTAGTACAAGTTGTTGGAGAACAAAATATTGCAAATTTTGACTGGTCTAATACAGATATGAATAAAATAAGTACTTTATTAGCTAAAGGTAAACTTAATTTAGCCGAAATATTTAATATCAACTATTTGAGAGTTAAATCTACTTACTTGAACTATTGCGTAACACACAAGAAACAAATGGATCTTTATGATCTCATTAGTACTAGCAATTCAAATGTTTATCAAAAATGGAATAAAGAGTGTCTTATTAAAACTAAAGGTAAAACTCTTAATATGTTATTACAATTACCGATTTCACGTCCAAAAGAATGGTTGAAATCAATCGAATGTTTGATTTCAAATCTTGAAGATCAAAATATTTTTGAACACACAAGCAGTTTAATGAAATGCAAGAACCAATATTTAAAGTTTGTTTCGACTCTAGATGGTGAAATGGAAGAATATGAAAACAATCATTTGTACAATTTTTCACTAACACCAATAGAAATAATACAAGATTATAGCAACTTTGATAACATTGAAGAGTCAGGAGATGATAGTAAAAATAATTTGGAGATCAAAGTAAACACTAAAAATGAAAATATTTCAACAAAATCATTTCTTAGTTCTTCCAGTAAATACTCATCATATTACCCACGATCAGAAATATCCCCTATAGAAGAATCAACTATGAACTTTGAACAAGAACATGCCCATATAATAAATAATAATTCTAAGGATCTTAGTTTAATGAAACTTTCAGATTTTATTGACATCTTTAAAAAAATATTTAAAAAGCTGAAAGTATTTTTAAGGTGTATTGAAAATTGTAATTATGAAGATTTGCCAAATTTAAATCTTCAGTACTTAACCGTTTGGTTGAATTTAGTTGATTCATTTCCTGATTCAGTAGTAACTAAAAACTTTTGGGATAAGTGGTATGAACAAAAAGAAGTATTCAAATTACAAAAAGAAAAAGTTACAATTTGGAGAATTTTGGAATTGCAAAATAAAATATTAGATCCATTAAAAGAACTTCTGGTAAATAGTTCACATGTTAATAATACAATAAAAGATTTTGAATCTTTGAAAAATGATTATTATGTCTATTTAAGATCTCATAAAAAAAATCATAGCATCCAATCTGATGTTTTAGCTAAACATTTTATAATGTTGCAACAAAAATTATTAGTGGAGTTACCAATTTTTATCGATTTAATAAATAGATTCATGGAATTAATGATAGTGAATTACGTGAATTGTCTTCAGCAATATTTCGAGAATTTTATTGGAAATGAAAATGATATACCCAATGAACTATCAAATATTATGAAAAATGATTTAAGAAATTCCCCAAATCTTGATATTGTCGAAAAATATATTAATAATAAACACGAAGTTAGAAATCAAGTATATAGATTACTCTTGGTTCCTGAGTCTTCCAAAGTATTAAGAAAGCTATTTGAATAGAAATTCTATAATTCTTATTAACTAAATAAATTATATAAATAATAAATTATTTAAAAGTTACAGTAAAGTATAGAATCTTATTTGTTTTCGTTTCTATATATTTACATTACTGACGCAATATTTCATACTGTCAACTTTCCATTCTCGGTCGCCAAAATAGTTTTCGATCGCGAATCGACAACTTCATTTTGTATCAAAGAATATCTGACACCATTTATCAAAAAGAACTTAATGAATAATAGATATTATTTTTGTTTCTAAAAATAGCCATGTTTAAAAACATTCTTATGTAAGGGAGTTGAAGCAATTTTAAATTAATCAGTATCGTTCATTCTAACTATAATAGAGACACAACTATCATATATATTTGTTGATAATTTAAAATAATTGAATACTAAAATTATTTGAATATTTTGTAATCGAGTGGCTGAATTATTAAAGTTTTGTGATTTCAAATTAACGTTAAAGAAAGAATATTTATTTCTCATACAAATAATTTCATAGAAACAAATTAACATTCTTTTTATATGTCAAAAATTCAATATGACAATTTTGCTGACTCTAATATTAAAACATTTCAAAAAGTATATAGCCCTGAAGTAGATCCAGAAGATCTTTATTATACCACCCTTAAAATATTAGTACTAGACTATTTAAATAATTCATGTTTTGCTATAAAAAACCAAAGAAATAATGCAAACGTAAATCTCAAAGACATTTCCAATTATGATCCAGGATTAAATCAAGAAACAAAAAAGGAAAGCAATAGAAACGACGATAACGTGAGTGAAGATACTTTGATAAGTTTGCTAATAACCAGGCTGGAGATTAATTTGAAACAACTGGCTTTAAATGAAGTAACTATCAAAAATCAGAGTTTTAGAAGGTCTTTATTAAAATACTACAATGACTTTTATTTAACAGAAAATAAAAGATCAGAACATTTCAAAACGTCTAGAATTGAGGTTTTGATAATGAACTTTGTTAAAATTGCAATTAGCGAATTACAAAAGTTACAACTGAATAATTATTATGATGTGTTACACAATCAAATAATTGAATTTGTACAATTGCTGTTGAAGTTAATTCCATCTAACACAAGATCAACACTTACTGATAAGTTGTATTATTATCAAAAACTTGCAAAAGGTAAAGAAAATTTTGAAAATAAGTTCGATACTGGTATGTATTCAACAGTAATACCAAAAAGATTCAACATTAAAAGCTCTGTTGGGAATCACAAATCTGATATTGATAGGAAAGAAATAAATTTCAAGATAAAAGATATTTTGCACATAAAATATTTCGAAAAATTGTTTAATAAAGATGATAATATTGTACAAATTGATATTGGAATATTAATTAAGGATTCTCTTAAGGAAAACTACTTATCAGAACTTTTTGAACTTGAAAAATCAATATTAGAAGATAAGTGGGATTTTGGAATTAACGATTTTGACAATATTTTGTTATATGAAGAATGGAAGGCCATTGAGTTAAAAAAAATTTCATTATTTGTAAGCGATTGTAATTATTCAATTAATGAAATACCAACTACAGATAAATTAACAAACAAGATTATACCAAAAAACAGAAAAGGGGTATACATTGCTCTAATAAAACAGATCATGGAAAATGCATATGATTCAAGTAGTAATTGTATTACAATGTCAACAGAAGCCTGGAGGCTTATCTTTAAATATGCAGCGTATTGCAGATTGGAACATAATACAACTTTAGCGTCACTATTCTATACAGCAGCAAATTTGAGTATTCTAAATACATCAAATTTAAATACAGACCTAATAAATAATATACTTTCAATAATCAAAATAAGAATATTTAAAAATGAAGAATATAGCGAAAGGTCATTATGGAATGAATGTGATCTTAAACTATGGGAAACTAATTTATATTATAATTCAATACAGTGTATAAATTCATTAACAAAGTCAATACAACGTTTATTCGATATACCGTCACCGAAATTTTCAAGTGAGTTAACATTTTATCATAATGTTTTAAAAAATAATTGTGTATTTGAAGGATTTTGTGAAAAATATTCATTAGATATTGAACATGCATGGACAAAAATAATAAAACGAGCACTTTTTAAAGCTACTAAAAACTACTACATTAACTGCTTAAAATCGTTACCTGAGAAACACTTACTCTCATTAAATAATATCAATGAGCTTTTAAATTCAATACTTGACAAATTAACATTCTTTAGAAGGAGATACCCTAATTTTATGTTTAAGAATTTAAATATAAGTTATGAATGTACAATTTGTCTATCAAAACTTATTTCAACTGATATTTCGAACATCATCAATGATATCAAGGTTGAAAACAAATTCAAATCTGATACCGCAAACTTAGAAACTTACAAATTACTTTCAAGACTTCGAAATCTTTATGTACTAACAGGTTCAAAAAAGCAGTTTCCATTTGATATCGAAAAATTGTTTGTCAAAGATATATTTAATTTAGCAAATATTATTTCAAAAAACCTTATAAAAAGCATAAATACAATCATAAAATTAGATAACTACGAAACAAGAAATGATGAAAATAAATGTAGTAATGCACCAATAGATATATTTAAGCTAGTAAATGAGTCGTTATTAATTTTTCTCAATTTAAATTGGCAAGAAAAAAATCAACTTCACATCATTATTACGTTCCTTCTCAAGATATTTGTGAATTCTATTTTATCATATGCAACTTCTATGAAACAACTAGCACTAACTGATTTCAATAGCTTATACAGTTTCGAACAAGTCAAATATATTGGTGAAAATTTGAAAGAAAGAAACACTTATAGTAATATTTATAGTAAAAGGAAATTTAGTACATCGTTTTTAGATATAAAAAACGTTTTAATTCCCAAAGAATCTAAATTTCCTCAGAAATTCCAAATAAGTGAGAGGACTTGCATTATATTAAATAACATATGCACGATGACACAAATGGTTGGAAAAATGACTGAAACTATACCAATGGGCACAATAAAAAAAATAAACTCACAAAGTTTAGATGTTGATACATTCGCTTCATCACTGACGAAAACCTATAGAGTTATTATTGATTACATTGAAAACCATAACTATCATAACAACAAAAACTTTCAAAAAGCATATATTTCTATTCTTGATTCGTCAAAAAAACTCGAAATAGCCAAAACAGATTTTACAGTTAAAAACACCAAGTTAATTTTTAATCAAGAATTTCAATTCAAAAGACCGACCATTGAGCAAATGAATTTAATATTTGTAGTTTGGGGAAAATGCTATAAGTTTTTAAATAATTCAGACTCGCACGAAATAATAGGTAAAGCAAATTTATCTTTAAATAATTGTGCATTCAAAAAGTTTGAAAACTATCAGGCTGTCGTTTTAAATTTAGATACTCAAGGTGAAATTCATCTGAAAATTGCCATAGAAGAAGAACAATTTAGCTCATCCTTTTACATGAAATCTTTGTTCAATATTCTAAACGACTCGAAGCAATATATTATCAACGCAATGATACAAAAATTCACTGAGTTTATTAATTGTGCTTTTTCCTATGATACCTTAAAACTATTACATGGTAGTGATGGTTCTAACAAGATATCAAAAGCGCAAATAAATGATATATTGATACCTCTGTTTGATATGTTTAATTCAAACTTAAATATTTTGGGAACCTATTTGAGTACGGAGATATTTCATGAGTTCATTTTGACAATATGGAACATCACATTACTGGCAGCTGATGCGCTTTTACTGCCACCTACACACCAGTCTCATCAAATTTATGAATCAAAAGAATTTCAGAAGTGGCAATTATTTACTAAAGAAAGAATTTTAAGTAAAAGTAAATTTGATCATTCTAAGAGGCAATTGACAAAATATGAAGTAGATACAATATTTCATTGGCTAAATACAATATGTATAGATTTTTTATATAATAACGGCGAAGGTGCATCGTTGAGTAAATTGAGAAATGGTCATTATTCATCTCTTTTAAAAGTAATAGACCGTCGCTGAATTTCTGAATATATTACTGTTGAGTATATATAAATACTTTTTTGCTATTAACTTACTACGTTCAATTTTCTTATGGCTAAGTCATTTGCTGATATAAAATTATTAAAAAATAAACAAACTCTAAAAAAGAAAGTAAGCACTCACGGTGGGGGTCGAACCCACAATCTTCTGATTAGAAGTCAGACGCGTTGCCATTACGCCACGCGAGCTTAATTTCTTGAACCTCTAATAAACTAGAAACAATGTCACTTAAGTTAACGATATTAATACAAGAAACCCTAACGAGTTGTGAAAATTATTGAAGAATTTAGAACTCTTAATTAGGAAATAATTGAATTAAATCTAAAACATTATTTAAATTGACAATGTTTTAATATGACCACGACACCCTAATGACACTTCAGTAAAACCCC